>JANEYF010005063.1:0-36674 GCA_029963845.1 Rhamnusium bicolor | reverse complement strand
TGTAGTTTCTGTAGTTTCCGTAATTAAATATTTAATAAAGAAGCTTGCATTTTCATTTAGTAACCTAATGTTGATCCATTTGTCGGTATAAACTGGCTTTTGTGAATTGAACTGTTAATAAAAGACGATTGTCTTGGTTATAATACTAACAACTTCTAAAGTCTGTATGGATCGTAAATAGTATCTACGTCGGACCCTAGGTTTACGTTTGTCGCCTTTATATCGTTGAGATATCATAACTGATTTGTATCTCATCAGTTGCAACAAAAGTTTCCATACTACGTTTAACGAACACATTCAGTAATTAAGTTATTGGGAAAGGCTTTAATTACGCGGTACCGTTTACTCAGAAACCAGTTTTTTTTATTTATCTAAATAGAAAATCCAACAGCAGGAGTCCAATTACAGGATTAGGAGTTTTGGTTACACTCTCATTGCAGAAAAAATATATCAACACAAACTTCAATTTTAGCATAGTTGACATACATTTGGTGTATTGGGAGGCAATGAGAATATTAGATCTTGGTGTTTGTGAAATAAATAATTTTTTATTATGAGCAGAAGTTCTAGGAGCTTTATAATTTACTTGATTTAACGAGGTAAATGCAATTCAGATGATTATAAACAATTTTATATAGAAAAATTGTGAATTGAAATATTCTTCTTGTGGTGAGACTTTTCTAACAATATATTTTGTTGAAAGCCAATAGGCGGATATGTGCCATCAAGAGCAGATTTTAAAAACTTACGCTGAATATTCTCTAATTGTAATATATTGATATTATAAATTGACAACAAATGTTACATAGAGTAAATGATAAGTGTTGACATTTTTAAAGTCTTTGAAGTTTCTGACTACAGAGTCAAGACTCTTAATAGCAGAAGTAATTATCATTTCGACGTGCTTATTGAATGAATATTTAAGATCAAAGTACACGAAAAGGTCTTTAATAATATCAGCTCTTTGTAAAACAACATTACCGATATTATAATTAAACACGTACAGATTATTTTTTCCGGCCAAATTACATGATATTACATTGCGTGCATGATGGGTATATAAGTTGATGCACGAGGAATTTACAATATCCAAGGTTTTTCGAAATTCACAATCATGAACATTAACAATAATCATTATAATAAAAAAATGGACATCATTATCCAAGCTTTCGAAAATATCATTAATAAATATTACGAAGATAGGTCCGAATATCGAATCCTGTGGCACGCCAGACCTTTGTAAGATATTGTTCGATTTATGACCACAGTACTGAACAATGTGGTCAAGCCTGTCAGACGCCTTAGAGAAGTCTGTGTTGATAGTATCTACCTGACCCCTCGACCAACACCTTCGCAAAGAAATTTCGTTTTGCACACAATGTTCGTTATTGTAGATTGACCCTTCATAAAGCCATGCTAATCAATAGGTATTAAGCCAAATAGGAGTGTACATAGTATAATGAAGAAAAATTTTAAAATATTCCCGAAGTTACAAATAATAGTGATGGGTCTATAGTTCGTTATGTCACTCATTTACCCCATTTAGAACACTGGACACGTAAATTTTTCCATTTTTGAGGAAATCTGGAAGTACTGGAGAATTAAATTGAAAAGTATTAGAAGAGCTTTAGCAAATACAGTTGAACAATCTTTAATTATAAATGACTGAATTAGATCAGGACCCATGGTCATTGCGGATTTAATTTTCTTTATAGATTGGCATATTTCCTCCTCAGTGATGGCAGATAAGATTAAGGTCTTTAAATTCAGACGTAAGTACGTCGTCAAATTTAAAGAGTATAGGGGATATCGAGAAAAAGTCCGTAAAAACTATCAACAATTCCACAAAATTAACCTTTTTGAAATTAAACTCAAAACTATTTTTATGCGGAATGTTATTATAAAAACTATTATTATAAAATATATAATATGTTTCTTGAAACACCCTGTGTTTCAAAAAAACATATTCCATCGCTTACGCGGAGGTTTCTTACTCGAAAATAAGGCAAATCGTTTCTATCAACGTGGGTCCACTCATGAATCGTTTCTGAGATACGCACGGTATTAGAGTTCTCTTATTTCTTCAGTTTTTTCAAAATATCTCCGAAACAGCTCTAACAATTTGAATGATATTTCAATGGTGGAAAGTGCTTGAAATACTTTATATTTTAGTATTAAAATGGTGTGGATAACTTAATCAGAGGCGTGCGTATGGGCTTGCAATTTCACAACTTTTTTAAAAATATGTACGCCACTGGCTTTTTTGCCTTTTGATTGAATTTGTCTAGTGGTTAGTGAACAATGAAAATGTACTTTTATTTTATTTTTAACATTATGGCTTGTTTTAATTTTATATACCATTTATGATTTAAAAATAAAAATGTAAAAACTATATGATGTATTAAACTACATACACAAAATATTAACAAAATAAATCCTTACAATATGTAGGTACTTTATATAATATTTGTTTGAGTTCAACAAAGACCACGTAATAATTTTCTGTGCATTCTAGTTGATTTCTTACTTTGACGTAAATGGTTACTTTTACCATCCTAAGAATACAAATAGTTAAACAATATTTGTTGCTTATAACTACAATAATTTTACTGCAGATATTTATATTCCTTCCTTTCATGTGTAGTATGTGATAATGAATAACAAATATTGATTGAAACAACTGCAATTTTCATAAAACAAAGTTGTCGTAAAATAATTAACACATTTTCTTTCCATGTAGGTATTAAAGTTAATATATAACCTGTACCAAAGTTTATAATGCTACCTTCATTCGATTTGGAGATATTTATAGAAACCATTATGTGGATGGACTCCTTTTTTAGGGGCTGTAGGCTCTTGGGAAACATTTTTTCGACTCATGTTTATGGAAACTTTTCTTATTATTTTTGGCAGTAAAATTCGTTGGCGATTTATTGCATACTAATTTCCAGGACACACTGTATAAGACATAAGTGGGGTCAAGCTCAGTACTGATTTAAAAATTGTACTAGTCAAGAAGAAATAAGTTAATAAGAGACTAAATTAGTGACATCTAATTGTTTAATTGTGTTTAAAATTTTCATTCATCAAATTATTATTGTTAATTATTAATTGGTTAATAAAACAGTGAGTAAGTGTTACTAGAAATTTCAACCAACGAATCGACGGTTTGAGGTGCTTGTAGGGAGAGTGGACATGTAACAATATTGTGCACTTTTCTGAAATCTGATTAGAACATTATAATGAAGGACATTTGAATGAAAAACCCGTGAAAGTGTAGATTAATTTTAGACAACACAATATCAATATAATTATTACATTGTATAGATATAGCCATAAAATAATTGATTAGGATGTTTAATTCATGACAGTTAACATATTTACACCAATTTCGAAATTGGACAAAATGTTTTCTAATAGATACAACTCCGATAAAGTAGTACATATTTAATCCTAATTCAGTTTTCGGAAACAACCTTATCGTTATATCAAAACATACTTAAACAAATAAACGAAACGAGACTCTAAAGGGTTTTGGTTTTATTTTAAGCAATAAAGCTTCACGTATCGAATTTCAGCTCTAAACAAACAGCATAAAGGTGGCGACTCAACAAATTGTATCTGTGGTTTTAATTGGCATCTTTTGAGTTGAGTTTTACTTGTACAGATTTTATCAATTGAAGAATTGTTTTGTGGAATCAAGCAGACAATCGAATGGCTTTCATTCATCCCATTCACAATTATCTCATTATTTTAGCGCTAATGGAAGGCAGCCGATGGTTGAAAAAAGTGTTAAGTTTCTAGATTATTTAGACAAGATTGGCAATTGTATAATCGGGCGTAAAATGCTTTTCTTTTACGTTTAACGGGAATAGATAAACTTTTAGCACTACACAGGTTTCTGATAATCATCAAAAGCAAATAACATTTTAGAACACAATATTATAAGAAATTTAACAGTTTTGCAAATATAAACTGAAAAATTAGCTATAGACGACGGTAAAATTTGTTCATCTATGCCTATTAAGAAGACTTACTTACACCTAGTTATTTTTTTACCATTTTAGTTTTAAAATTATTCCTTTTTTTTCTTTTTTCATTCAGAAAATGCTTTTATTTAATATTAGATACTCTACAACTGCTGAAAGAAAAATTAATATTACGATGTACAAGGTGTTCCAATATTGCACGTAAATCTTTTAATTGTTAACTATACACACAATATTGTTACATTTAGGCCTATATTGAGATTCTGCAGGGTACAGTGCTGGGACCAGTAATTTTTTTCTATATACATAAATGATTTTCTTAAGCTAAACAATGAACTGGAAATATAGCAATTGTGATTTTTTTGACCTCGATATTTTGATTGATATATACGTTTTGAACCCTCCTAAATCCATTCTGACTATTTTCCGAATGATGTCTGTCGGTGCGTTTTGGTGTGTGTGTGTGTGTGGATGCGTATGTCTTGCATTTATTGTGGGGTTTTCCATCGACTAAAAACCAGGACTGTGGGGACTTCAAAATTAGTGGGGACACAAACGGGTCCCCACTATATTTTTCACTGAAAGTGCTGTTTTTTCATGTATATTAATTAATCTTTAAATCACGTTCTAATATCACTATTCTATTATTTCTTTCTATGTCGGTTATTTTTTTTATATTATTTTATCTCTTCTATTACGAAAGTTATATGAATATTACTATAGTCCCCACAATGTGGTAAATTGAACTGTTGTATACACATCTATACATAAGTTAATTCACCTATGGTTATGGGCACTTTGCAGTTACTGGGAAGTGGCGCCCTCTATATCGTTTATTATTTTAACGCAATTTCAGCATTTTGTATATTATTGTGTATAGAAATTCATAGTCCCCATTTATTGTGTGGACATTTAAATTATGGTATGGAAAATGTTCAAGGTAAGGTCGAATATTTGTCTTTTAATTACGAATATTAAATGTTCAAAACAAATATGGAAGAGACGCGAGGGGAAAATCGAGTTCATTGTATAATCCGTGGAAGCTAACGGAGGAAATTACTAGAAATCACTGAAGGTTACTGAAGGTCAGTAAGTCATTCTATAAATCGCATGTGAAAACAATGCGCATGCGCGAAACAAAATGTGTATGGACTGAGAAAAATTTGTATACGTATTATTAAATGTGAATTCTTACAACTTATTAAAGCTGGAAAGGGATGCGTGGCAAAGAGAGGTCAATTCTTTGTGAAGAAATGTGACTAGTTAATGTGGCTAGTAGCGCCGTGGGCTTTTGAGATAATTATTAGAGATGAATTTGCGCAGTTCGTGTCGTGACATACAGTTGAACTGTACATAAGTAGCGCATTTTCGATGCGCATTAGAAAGCTATTACTGGGGAACATGCTCACTCAACGGTATTGAAATCTCAATACGCATGCGCGAAACAAAATTTGCATAAGTATTATTAAATATGAATTCTTACAACTGATTAAAGCTAGAAAGAGATGCGCGGCAAAGGAAGGTCAATTCTTTGTAAAGAGCTGTGACTAGTTTATGTGGCTAGTTACGCAGTATTTTTGAGCTAACTACTAGAGATGGAGTTGCGCAGTTCGTATCGTGGCATGTAGTTTAACTGTACACAAGTAGGGTATTTTAGATGCGCAGTAGAATGCTATTACGGCAGGATCTGCGCACTTGACGGTAATGGAAGCTCAATGCGCACGCGCGAAAAAATTTCCATGTGTTTTTTTAAATATGAATTCTTACAACTGATTATTGTTAGAAATGGATGCGCGGCAAAGGGAGGTTAATTCTTTGTGAAGAGCTGTGACTAGTTAATGTAACCACATTAAACCCACTGCACCACTAACCAGTAGTGCAGCGGGCTTTTTGAGCTATCTATTAGAGATGGAGCTTCGCAGTTCGTATCTTGACATGCAGTTGAACTATACACAAGTAGGCCATTTGAGATGCGCAGTAGAATGCTATTACGGCAGGATCTGCGCACTCGACGGTAATGGAAGCTCAATGCGCATGCGCGAAACAAAATTTGCATTCGTATTATTAAATATGAATTCTTACAACTGATTAAAGCTGGAATGAGGTGCGCGGCAAAGGGTGGTCGATTATTTGTGAAGAGCTGTGGCTATAGTAGCGTTGCTAGGCTTTTGAGCTAACTATTAGAGATGGAGATGCCATCTCAGTTCGTGTCGTGGCATGCTGTTGAACTGCACACTAGTAGAGCATTCAACGGTAATGGAAGCTTTGTTAAATATGTCTACGTAAATGAACCATACGGACGAACTATAGTTGTATAGTTGGACAATATAAAATAACTTGCGCAGTTGGTCTTGTTTGGTAAACTATCGTGTGTAAATAAATAGAGACTTAAATCAACACCAAGAACGTAAACGTAAATGTAGCGAATGACAGCTACGCATGCGTAGTGGCAATTTTTCGTACGTTTATACTTACGTCCGACGTAACTTTGCGTGAACGTACGTATAGCAAAGACGTAGCGATATCATGCAGAGTGTGATTTCGGAAACATCCACTTAGACCCGAACAACTGGTAATTTCAAAATATGAAACCAAACGCAAGTAACAGCAAAGACTAACAATAATTATTCATTACTTGTTTATATTATATAAACTTGTTTATATTATATAAACTTGTTTATATTATGTAAATAAGTAATGAATAATAATAAAAGAACTCATTTTACAAGTGAGAACGATTTACATCTTACAAGGGAAATCGTGTGCCATAACCCATATGAGAACCCTGGACGATGGAATTCAATCCAAATGAAAAATAATATACTTACAAATTACGGGAAAATTAATTTCCATTAGAACTTTAAAAGATAAAATCAAGAATTTGGTAAAATCCAACAGTTCAAATAACTTTATGATATAAATTATTTAAATGTAAAATATTGAATTCATTACTCCCATTGAGCTCCATTTAGATTGTCATAACATTCACATTGAAACTTGGAAATATATACTTTCAATAAATTTTATTTGTTATTTTATTGCGTTTACAGATCGGTCACTGAAATGAGTTAGATGATTTACTTTAGGAACATAATAAGTGAATTTAAAAGCAGAAAAGGGACATTCACAACACAGGATGCGAAAAAGATTAAGATCACTGCTTCATCCACATCATCATCATCACTATCCTCATTCAAAGGTGTTAACAATTTCTTCCATACCTATAGGCACCTTATTATTTTCTAAATAAAATTGTAATAAATATTCAAAAAAGTGAGGTTAAGTTAAAATGCACAGACAGTGAACTACGTAGTTATGGAGTGTAGAGAAGGAGGAACGTCTCTTATGGACGGTACGTTCAAAATGTGGTCTGAATTCTGTAAGGTATGAGATGTGGCGCTGATCGTATTATGGGATTGAGTCTGAAGTTAAACACTTACTATATCTCTGAAACTAGCTTCAGATTCTATAAACTAACGAAAACATAATATTATGTAGGTGTTGAAAAGAATTATACAGCGTAAAAAAATAATAAAAATAGTAAAAACAAAATCACGTAGAATACCTCCTGTAAATCAGCGCCACCTATTCTTCCATAGAAAATCCGATCACATTTTTTTAACACGGAGACGTTTCTCCTTCTCTACACTCCATATACGTAGTATACAGTTCAACAGAACAACAATAAACGACCTTCGTGCGACCTGCCCATATATTTACGTTATTATGTTCCAAACGATGCTTTATAACTACTTTTAAGGTCACGACCGTATCATCTCTGTCACGTTTACGTCAAAGCATTTACATCTACGCTCTTGCATGGTGTTGCTTTAAGTCTCTATATCTTTTATGACAGAAGTAAAATGATTAAAGGTGCCGACGTAACGAAGAGAAGACTATATGTTTCAAAATATTTCAACTCCAACTTTATTGTCTGAAAAATTATCAATTAAAATCGGCAGATTTTCAATATATCAACACACTGCCATGTATAGTTTACCTCAGATTTACTGGGCACATAAAAAATGTCGGCGTGTTTGATGACGCGGTGTAGATCAAAGACGCCGACATTTTTTATGTGCCCCGTAAATCTGAGGTTAACTATAATAACGAACAAACAATTCAACTCATAGAGTATAATTATCAACAAATAAACATGAGCAGTAAATCATACACAAACCAACTAAACAGAATAGAAAACTTCTATCGCGCATGAAGATTAGATCATAGCGCAGCTGAGCGAGAAATTTGACGCGCGACGCGTAGATTTTCAAAAGCGAAAACATACTCAAAGTTAGTTTTAAATCAGACGAGCTTTATCCCAAAATATAACATTCAAATCTTTGCTTTTATGAAACCACGTGACTATTTAGTTCCGTTTCAATACCTAATTGACTTCGAAACTATGGATATGAAAACACAGTATAATACCGTGATTATGAATAGTTACATAAATAACTAGTGACCGTTTAGTTCCTTTTTTGTGTCCAAAATATCAAAAATAACAAAAATAACCCTGCGGCTACAGTGCAAGAAGTTTAAACTAACTTGAGCTTCTCAGCTGCGACACAAGATTCTTGGCTGCTGTGACACAATTTATATGAGCAGTTCTAGGCCGATAATTAAATTGCGCAGAACCTGGTGCTCACTTCTCTTAGTTCTGAACGATCCACGAACCGTTCTACATGAAATCCGAACGCTTCAAATTAACTTACGCTGTCCACCTATAGAGGGACAACTTCTGTTGGTGTTGATACTGTCGTTTGTCAATTTTAAATAGTTTGATTTGCTAGATTTGTTATTTGACTATATTTGTTATAGATTAAAACAAAAAAACCTGGACTTCAGTTCAGTTCAATTTTCAGAAAATAACACAATGAGTAAGTACACTCCTCTCTTTCTCTCCTCCTTATTGAAGAAACAATTCCACCTCAACTTTTGAAACAAATTTACAATAATACGAATTTTTTTAGGTATGGAAGAGTTAAATGAATTTATCTGTTTAAGAGAAACTTCTGCAAAAAAATACATTTTTTAATAGAGAACGACCATCGACCCTAATAAATTTTTATAAAAAATACAAAACCAAAATTGGTATATTCTAAGTAAAGAATATGAAAAGAATGTGGGAATTAATAACAAGGGAAATGCCCAGTTTATACAAAATTACAAAAGTGCGGTTAAATGTGAAAATAAATTCAAAGTTTTAGAAAGAACCTATAAAAAAGGTAATTGATAATAATAATAAAACTAGAAGGGGTAGAAAAGTTTTTGAATTCGAAAATAAATTTAATGAAATGTTTGGAAAAAAGTCAACATAAGGCCTAAAATATTGTTGTCTAGTAATGAATGCATTATACCAAGAAAAGAAGGTGAAGGTACATCAAATGTAATAACGCAAATATAATATATAAAGAAAATTATTCTCTTTAAGCCTGATGCTCAGGCTGAAAATACTTCAAATAACGAAGTTGAGATGAATTTAGTTGAGACAGAAAAACAATCAGGTTCAGCAACGAGAGGACGAGTAGGATGACATAGAAAAAAATTCATTGCATATAACAAAAGGAATGATATATGCCCATGAAAGGAATTATAATCTCTTTACTTAAGTTGTAATGGTAAAATCAGAATGCAGTTTTACCTTATTTTGCTATGACTAAAAAAAATATACTATTTTTATTTGCATTGTTATTTTTTTATTTAAATCTTAGTATTTAATTGTTACCTTTTTTTAATGTTGATGCTACTTTTTTTGTTAATGCCTAGAATATATTTTTATGTTGAGATACATACATATATGTCTGTAGAATATACACTTTTAATTTGGGTTATTAAACTTTTATGTTGAAGTATTGCTTTTTTTTTATTAAAATATTTAGTGTAGCTTCTATACCTTAAAAAAAATCGATGGAAACAAAGAAACATATTAGTAGGTAATTTAATTAAAAATATGCTCTTTTCTTGGCAATATTTCAATTGAATTTTAATCCACACTGGTGGGTGGTGAAATTTGGGTTATGATATAGTATTGAAGCATAGTCCAACCAAATCGTTTGACAAATTAAAATTTTGAGGTAAATACCTGAATTTTTGATATGAGTGACTTTGAAGTATTTGAACACGATTAATGAAAGATTTTTTTTTGTCAACCCCCGAGAAGGGGTGAAAAAAATATAATAAAGTGTTTTTCAAAAATTACGTAATATGGGTAAAAGCTAGTAAAAAGGTTTCAAATAGCAAATTGTAAAGCATGAAATTTTACATAAAAATGATCTCTTGACTTTTTTTGCTATTATTAAAACTAACAGAGTTAGGATGGCTAAAAGTTAAGGGATGATATGTACAACTTTAAAAAATCATACCGTACTGAATTTAAAATTTTTTTTCCATTTACTCAGAAAAATATAAACTTTCGTTTCAGAGAAATGGATTTTTTTTTAAATTGTTAATAAAAAGAGTTATAACAATTTTAATTTTTTTTTATTTTCAATTTCAAAATCACTTTAAACGGTGAAACGAATTTTTTTTTATCCATTCTGTTCATCATTTAATATACTGAATATTTGCTTTTGAAATTTTTTTTACCCATTATTTTCAGGTATGAATTTATTTACCTGTTTAAATTTTTTCTAAACCTACGACACTGCTCTTGTGACGTCACGATAACTGAATAGAAATAAAGACAAAGATTGTTTGGTAACTACTGCGTTGCCTACAAGACGCGCATGCGTGTCGTAGGTTTAGAAAAAATTTAAATAGGTAAATAAATTCATACCTGCCTGAAAATGCGTAAACAAATTTGAAAAGCAAATGTTCAATATATTAAATGATGAACAGAATTGTATAAGAAAAAATTCGTTTCACCGTTTAAAGTGTAAAGTAAATTTTTATTAATATATTTATTTTCTTGTAATATTATTTATTATTAACAATTTATAATTAAATTTAATATACAAATTTCTGTACAACGAATAAGTATCGGAAATTAATTATTTGATCTAAAAAATAATTTTCTGATCGACAAAATGTGAACAACAAGCAAATCGTGACTTTGCGAATGATTCACTGACCGATTATCGCTATCTTAGAAGTAATTAAAATAAAAGTGAAAAACTACAAATAACTAAATATTTCATCGTATACACAAAAAGTAAGACTCATATATTATTGCGGGAACTTACACATAATTCATTTTAAATTTATTGTGGGGACTCGTATACACAAATTTTATTTGGTAATTAAAGTGGGTACACGTATACACAATTTATATTACATATAAGATGTCCCCACAATAACTATAGGAGTGTATTCGAAAACGAGCGAGTGTATTGTAAAATGAAAAATACCTGCGTAATCAGCATAACGTAACCAACATGGCTACGTATACACTTTCAAAGTCCCCACAACATTGTAAATATCCTGTGTCCCCACAATGACTTGAAGACATGTATAGGTGTGTGTGTCTGTGTATGTGTGTATCCGCGGTAGCTCAAAAAAATATTAAAGAGAGACTTCCCAAATTTGGCAGTTAAGATTGTCAACAATATTTTTGGTGACACATTAAATTTGGTGAATGTGGTATCACCAGACGAGACATAATGAATGAAAGAAGAAAAAAGGTACAATTTTGGGAAAAAGTTAAAAAAACTTTATTGCATTTTTGGACGAATCTCGACGAATTATAATGAGAAAACATAACTTTATGAAAAAAAATCTGTCCGCATGTCTGTAGTATCGCGATAACAGCTGCAGTTTTTGAGATAAATCTTTCAAATTTGGTACACTTGTTCTAAAGGCCAAAGATAATGGAAAAATTCGGTGATGAGCAAAATTGGTCAGCTGAAAGGGGGTCCACGGGACCCAAACTTTTTGTATTTGATTTTACAAAAAAATATATTCTTGATGAAAGATTTTAAATCATATCTACTATATTAAGCGAATAAAATACATTTTCCAAGTACTTAAATAAATCTGATGTAAACGGGAATTTTTTATACATTTGGCCTCATAAAATGGGGTTAGGATAAATTTAACAGTTTGACATTTGAAAAGTCTAATGTAGTTACAAAAATGTCAATGTCAATAACAACAAGTTATTAATATATATGACATGAATTATTATTGACAGTATCTAATGACGCTGATAACACAGGCCTGCAAAATAAAACTTATGGTGGGGGGTTTCTATATTTTAATGTAATTCTGTATGACTGTTTCATGCCGAATCTAAAAATGACTTGCATTTTGCTCTATCATGCAAGGTTTTTTCACAAAGTAAAAATACATGAACGGTTTTCTAATAAAATGTATTAAAATAATGCATTACAGTAAAATACTTCCCATTTTTAATAACAAAATTTAAATCAAAATTTACAAGTACCTACAAGAAAATAATATTACAAAAAAGTTGTTAACATTTTTACGTGTCTCTTTGCGAATGAAAACGCTTTCTTTTACTTTCAAATGAACGCTTAGTTGAAGCCCGTTTATGTGAAGTTTCACCTTCAGAAGATTCTCTCTTTAAACAGCAACAATAGTCAGCCATCATGGCGACGTTCCATCTTCCTTGATATCTCATCTTCATCTGTTTAATGTCCTGGTGAAACCTTTCACCTTGTTCTTCACTCACCGCCCCGAGTTTTTTTTGGAAAATAGTCAAGATGGGAATGAAGAACATGAAGTTTCAAACTCATATTGCACCCCAATGTTTTATAATTTTCTAACATATCGTTGACTATATTCTTGAAATCAGGATCTCTGTTATTACCTAAGAACTTTTGAACTACATTTTTGAAGCCAACCCATGCAGCCTTTTCTTTATCATTCATTGTTGAGTCAAATAATCTGTCTTTCATTAACTCTCTAATTTATGGCCCAACAACAATACCTTCCTTACGTTTGGCTTCTGATAAACTAGGAAACTTTGAACATAAATACTTGAAGCAGTTACAGTTTTTGTCGAGAGCTTTAACAAATTGCTTCATTAGCCCCAACTTAATGTGTAACGGAGGCAGAAGAACTTCTTTCGGATCGACCAAACTTTCTTGTACAATATTTTTTGAACTAGGTACTAAATTAATTCTACGTGGCCATTCTTTCTTTTGCCAATGTTCACCTCGTGCTCTACTGTCCCATTCGCATAAGAAACAGGGCATTTTAGTATAGCCAGACTGTTGGCCTAAGAGCATACCTAAGATCACTTTAAAATTTCAAGTCCATTTGTTTATGTTTTTAACTTTCAATGTTAAACCTTCGTAGATATAAATTGTCTTAAAACGTGAATTAAATCGACACTACTTTATCAGCGAATTAATTGAAATCCTGCAATTAAGATAATATTTTGATACAATAAGTCGGTTATGAAATAATTTCGAAAACAAGTTTTCAGGCGCCATTTTCTCATGATGGCGGTCAACAAATGAATGAATCTGGCGGCGCTATATCCCATTTTTTATGATGCGAAACCGCACTAGTGTATCATGTGCCATGTAACTCTCACAAAATAAACGATTGTTCTCATTGGCAACTTCACCTATAAACAGAAAGGTATGGTCGTTTATCGAGCCTTTATTCAGCCTGAATTTTCAGCAAAGGCTCAGTAAACAACCAGAGTGTGATGATTATTGGGCAATAATAAAGAGTTGTCATTTTTAACTACTTTAAATATCAGGAGCAGAACGTGTAAATTGGTGAAATATATTGGTTTGATATGAAATAAAAAGTTTACAACTTTTAAATTGTTATTTAGGTAAATAAAATTTCAAAACGTGACCGTTAATTGAGTCAGTTGGTTATAAAAACTGCAGATACATTCTGAAAGAAAAATAAAATTTTATCGCATTTTAATCCTTATTAATTTCAAACTCGTGATTTTCAGCCTATATTTTCGCTTAATATGTGACTGGCAATATTCTCAAATTTCCTATTCCATTCAGAAATATCCATAAAAAAGAAATAGAAGAATTGCCGGACACAATAATAGTTTCGGAGTGAACATAAAAAATAATAAAATTTTGCAAGAGAATTGTGGTCAGTTTCAAATGGCCAGGACGAGTGGTCAATTTTACGGATTTTAGGCCGAAACATTATATGGGATTTTGTTGTCAGGGCCAATGCCTTTTCAAGTCGGCGCATGTTTAATGCATTCATGAAAGGCAGCACAGATTAACAGAAAAATACTCAAGTTACAAAGATAATTGTGTTAAAGCTAGCTGGTCATGCTGCTGTTGGATTTATTTAATACAAACATAACAAAAGATAACATGTTTGCCCATTTACGTTGCTCAAATTTCCTCGAACTGATTTTCTGATTTGTATTTATAGAAACAACGAAAAACATTATTTCGATAATCAAAATAATATTTTTGCTTGCCTTGTTGACCTTTTCTGGACATGTTAATACCTGGTCAAAACTTATACCAATACAGAGAGAGAAAAAATAAAGACTCCATTCTAAAAAACATAAGTATAGGCGAGAATAATAAATAGAATATCTCGAATAATGTTAATAACTTTTTTTATAAATCAATGTTCCAAAATTAATTATGTATGTACAACCTACTAACGTGAATATTTTCTATCATCCAACTGAAGTGTATAATGTAATTAAAAATTTAAAAAATACGAATTCAGTAGGGGCTGATAAGATACCTGTTAAATTGCTAAAAGTAATAGCCAATAAAATATAACACCCTTTCTCTCACATTATTAATTTAACTCTAAGTTCTGGCACATTTCCAGAGTCTGAAAATTTCCCATAATAAAGCCATTTATAAAAAAGGTGAAAAAAAATGTATAAATAACTATCGGTGTTGCTGTCAAATATTAGTCAAATATTCGAAAAAATAATCTGTAATAGGCTAATCACCTTTATAGAAAGGAACCACTTAATATCTGATATTCAAAATGGTTTTAGAAAAAAATAAATCAACAATTAGGGCAATACATCAAGCTTTGTGTAAAATAACGGACTCAATAAACAAAAATAAAAATAATCTGTCTATATATCTAGACTTGTCAAGAGCTTTTGATTCCGTAGATCACGTTATCTTAAGAAAAAAATTGAAGTGTATGGCATTCGAGGAGTTGCCTCACAATTAATAGTATCATATCTTAATAACAAAAAGCAACGTGTAATAGAGACAGATAAAACTGGAGAACTCTTAAAATCAGACACACTACAAATACAAAGAGGTGTGCCACAGGAGTCAATACTGGGTCCCCTGTTGAATACACTATACACCAATGATTTACTTCCAGTGTCCAATATTAACACCATAATGTATATAAATAACACTTCGTTAATATTTAGTGAAAACAATAAAGAAAACTTGGCGCAAGCAACAACTATGGTTTGAACAAAATGGGGCTCCTCCACATTTTAGACGTGTGGTACGAGCATATCTAGATGATGCTTTTCTTGATAAATGGATTGGACGCAAGGGGCAATTGAATGGCCAGCTAGGTCTCCCGATATGACCCCGCTTGACTTTTTCTGTGGGATCACATAAAAAATGTAGTTTACAAAAATAGGCCACAAAATATCGAAGCATTGCAAGAAAGGATAAGGCATGAAATTTTCACTATTTCTCCCAACACCCTTTTAGATTCACTACAAAATTTTGTTCAGCGAATTTATTACTATCAGGAGGTTAATGGTGAATACTTTGAGCACCTTATAAAATTCCAAAGAAAAGATTTGCTGTTTATTAAAACTTGTTTTCTGTCTTTGTTTCTGGCATAATTATTGTTTTCATAAAATTTAAAATATCCAGGGCATTCATTAAAAAATACATTTTTTTCGTTCCTTGCATTATCATCCCTGAACTATTATGATTTTTTTATTTTCTGTAAAAAACTAATAATAAAATGAAATCATATCCATATCCTCCTCCACCTTGTGTTATTTTCAAAATAAACATCCATAATTTGGGGCCCTTTTTCTCTAATGAATATGAGAGTAGTAAAAAGTTACTTTAAAAAATTGGATATCTCGAAAACGGTTAAGTTTAGGTACATGATGTGCTATAATGAATTTTGTTTAGAATTTCGAGAAGAATTGAGATATGGAATAATATACAGGGTGTTCCATGAAAGAAAAAGCAACTTTGTTTCGTCATGACTTTTTGACTGATTCTGTATACTTAATTTTTCTTTATTGTAATAGATTTTAAAGAACCCTAAAACTTTGGCGTCTTATCATTTTTCCATAGCTATCTTACTTTAGGAGATAATCGACCGTTGCCATACATATTAGCGACCCTGTATTATTCATCGATACAAATAAGATAATATAATGAATGAATGAATGAAACTTTATTAAGGTTTAAGTTTACAAAAGAGTATAAATTTTGAAATAATGTACCGAACTTAAGTAACTAAAAAATTTGGAATTCATTTATTATATTTACAAAATAGTATGCCTAAATAAAGGAAATGGTGTCACTAAGGCAGCAAGCTACCAGCGCGTGACCCTTTGCACAATCTCACGTTTGTTGATGATTCCATTAGACTATATTAATAATATCTACTAATACATTATACTGTAACAATATAGGCAAAACGAAAAAAAATAGTATTTTAAGTCAATGTGTCATAAATCGATGATAAATAAAAACCTGAAATGTATTTTACATTTACTTTACATAATATACATTTTAATTCAGACTGTTGATAACATTTTCATGCGAATAGTTTTTTTACATGAGTTTCACTGATGGATCTTAGCCAGTTTTTACATTTTTTTTTTATATATATAGAAAGTTTTACAAGTTTTTATGTTTAAAGGAAGTTCATTAAATATTTTAGGTGCCATATATGTTATACATTTTTGAGATATTCTTTTGAACTTTTTTGGTATCTCTGCTATGAGTCTTATGGGCTGTCTTGTGTTGTAATATAAACTGTTTACAATTGTTATTATGTGTTTGTCATTATATATTTTTTGTAACACTTTGTGAATGTAGGTTTTTCTTAGATTAAGAACGTCTATTTCGCTATACAAGAGATCTGTTGGATATGTATTATTTTTGTTTAGCAGAATCTTTAATGCTTTTTTTTTTGTAGAATTTCTAACGGGTTTATTGTGCTCTCATAGCTAGAGCCCCATGCTGTACTCCCATAATGTTATCATTTATTTCATTATCATCATTTTATTTCATTGCCGGAGTTCCAGGAAATGTTTTATACATTTCGTTACAGGTACAGGGTGTCCCATATTTCCCCCCGGGTTTATTATTTCCTAACCGGAAAGAGATGTTTGAAAATTTCAAACAACACTGTTTTGAGCTTAACTTATTTTACAAGTCTGATGCAAATCGTGTTTTTGGTGCATCGACCCTAGGTGTCGCCACGCCTTTTTTACTTTTTTTTTCTTGGATATCTAGTTTTTAATGCACGGTATAATAGGTGACACTAATTTGAAAAAAAAAAATCTAACAATTTTTTTCCCAAAAATCATTAGTTCTCGAGCTATGAGCAAACAAAATGGCTGATGCATAATTCCAACCTATACTTCTTTCCCCTAAACAAAAAAAGATTTGTATATAATTGACAAATTCAAGAAATATTCTTTTGAACACAACCTATTCTACAAATTCGATAGCAAATGTGTTTATGGTGCATCGATTCTTTTCCTTGAAACCCTAATTATAATTATTTTCCATTGATTTTCCAATTTACGCTGCAATTTAGAAAAATATATAAATTTTTTGCTAGTTCCATTTTATTTATTCGTGTTTGAAATATGTAATACCGGTTTTATTATACAAATAATACAAATTAAACACAATTTTTAATATTTACGAATAAAAATACGCAAAACAAATAATCATTAAAATGATCAACAAACAATAAAAACATTTATTATAAGTAATTTTCGATATGCTCTCCATATTGGTCAAAACACATTTGTAATCTTTTCCTTGAATGTGATGTAGCTTTTAAAATTAGCATCTTCTATGCTTGCAGCGGAATCTCTTATTTTTTTTGTTTTAGATGTTCTATATTTAGGGACGGTATTGCGTGTACAATATTTTTTTAGTGTTCTCCATAAAAAATAATTCAAGGGATTTAAGCTTGAGGTTCGGTGTGGTCACTGGTCCATAGGTCTTATCAACATGTAGAGGGTGTTCCTAAATATCATGTACATACGCACGGGGGTAATTCTTTGGCTTATTTCATGACTGAAAATTTATATAAACATAGGTCCGCAAACGCTTCTTTACTAATCTACAGGGTGTTGAAATTTGAAGATTTTTTTGACATTTTTACGAGATTATAACGAGTATTTAAAACACATATGCAGACACAAGTTACGATTTCAAATGCGACCTGTCAAAGTTAATAAAAACAACAGATTATTCAAATAAAACTGGAGCCTACTAGACCATTTTAAAAATTGTCAATTTTATCTAGCGAATTACAGAAAATAATCTTTCATTTTTTTTCTCAGTAACGGTCGCATATATGAAAAAACTACAAGAGAGCAAAAAGTTTTTAAATTAAACAGAAAATTCATATTGTATTTTAGAATGTACCAGCGGCGCATCGAAAAAAGTTCAGGGGGAGAAAAGGGGCATGACCCCTGAATAAAAATCTCCCTGTAGATTCTCACAACCATTTGGCATGCCCAATGATGTAAGCTCTACAGCGTAACCTACATTCCAAATTTGAGCTAAATATCTCAAAAACTCCAGGAGCTATAAAGAAAAAAAAATTAAAATATTCAAATTACAACACCCTGTGGATCAGTAAAGACGCGTTTGCGGACCTATGTTTATGTAAACTTTCAGTCATGAAATAAGCCAAAGAATTACCCCCTTGCATATGTACATGATATTTACGAACACTCTGTATATTGGATAACAAGGTGAATCCGAACCAATCTTGATTTATGGGGAGTAGCCCCACATTAGTTTAACCACGCAATCTGTAAAAGTCTGAGATATGTTATGACTGATTTTCTAAAAAATCTGAATGCACAACACCTTGAGTGCCTTCAAAAAAGTATGGCCCTATAAGGTGTTTTCCAATAAGTACACACCTAACATTATCATCAAAGTGATCTTGATGTTGTATTTCATGAACTGTGTGAGGATTTTCATCTGTCCATTGATGTTATGCTTATTAGGAATTCCAGTACTTATAAACGTATTTTCATATGCCTATATGATATGTTACCAAAAATATTTGTCATCATTTACAAAAACTGTGCCAAAAAATGTCGGCTTCTTTCAAAATTTTTTTTGCAAAAAAATGTAGCATATGGGTGAAATTTTAATCAACTGTATGGATGTTTTGCTAATATTCAAAGTTCTTGAAGTCTGTCTAATTGTTTAGTTCAATTAGACAGACAGGTATTACAACCCGTGTATCCCTGAAGGTACCTCAAGGTACCTTGTGTGGGAGAGGTTTACACATTTAGAGACAATTGACACATATCCAATGTCCAAGTATGCTAGGATTAATTTCTGTTTTAGAAAGAATCATAGCTCCTCGAACCCGTACTCCAAGGTGAAAGACAAGTGTTCTTACCACTCGACCATGAAGCCACACAATTTTTAGAATTTGTGCAAATTGTTTTTGTATGTAATTCCTTGAGCATAAATAGTTTGCCTTAAACTAGATTACACCGACATAGTTTTCCTCGAAACACCAAAACACTATTCTTACATACTATACTTCACTCGACGCAAGTTTCGTCAACCAAGTTGGCATCATCTGGAGATGCTAGTTTTAATCATCTGCAGATGATGCCAACTTGGTTGGCGAAACGCGCTTCGAGTGAAGTATATGGTGTGTTGGTGTTTCGTGGAAAACTATGTAATGTGTTATCTTTACTTCAAAGGTTCCTACACACTCCAGGATTAAACTAGGTTCTAACTTTTTAAATATTTTTTATGCCTGGCAAATGGTGATCTGGATATTGTTTAGCATATTAGACGACAAGCAAAAGTCGCACAGCTGTTCGCTTTTCCATATACAAGAATCATACCTACTTTTTCATTATCAGTTTCCATTAATTTTAAGTAACCTAACGCAGTAGTGGTATATTTATTACAAACGATGTTTATTTTATGACTTAAATGTCAAAATGTTCAATTGTTTTCATGGCAAGTATTCTATTTATTATCCTAACATTGCTATTTAATAAAATAAATCATGAAAAATTATACGTTGGAATAATGTATCAACCATTTTGTCTCCTCAAATATCATCTATAATATCCATGAAAAAAATTCATAGAACGCGTCGCGACGTCTAGCGTTGATGCACTATAACCACGACTTGGCACCAGATTTGTAGAATAAGTTGAGCTTAAACACTTTTATTTTTAAATGTTCAAATATCCCCGCGTTTAGGAAATAAAAGCCCTGAGTGAAAATTTTGGGACACCCGCTAAATATCGCATTTATTTGCGATTAGGGAACGGCGTTAAAAATTCACCATTTAAATATTGTTACTGGTATGGTGCAATGTTTACCCTCTTTGTCAGTATCAACATAATTAGCAAGTGGTGGTTTTTGAAGTGGCTCAGGCAGATGCCCCGCACGCACTTCACTAACAATAACACACGAGTTGAAATGGATATTATGTATCTTTTCTGTGTGGACCTTGTTCATTCATATTTGAAGTGGCTTGCATTAGTGGTGGAACTAGTGGTTCGCTTAGAGCTGAATTTAACCGTCATTTCTAATCTAACCGACAAAGTATGAGCCTTGTCAACCAATGCTATCATCATTTTACTACGTTATTAAGGAAAATATTACGTATGACTAGAACTGATGAAACGTATTTTGCTTTAAAATTACTTATTATTATAAAATTTCGATAACAAAAACAAATGATTATCTACAACAATATTGTAACACGTGAAAATGCTACCAGTATTATAATTTCACTAAATATCATAATTTGGAAGAAATGTGGAATATTTTGCATATTGACAGTAGTTCATTAATCAGGAAATAAACTTTCAGGCAATCCAAAAGACAGTATTGGGAAAAACCAAATTTTTACGAAATTAGCTGTAAAGACAGTAATCAAAAGTATGTCGGACAAACTAGACGATCAATTCAAACTAGATATAAGGAGCATATGGCTCACCTTAAGTATGAAAGAACAGATGTCATGCGTTTGTGAACAACCAAAAAATAGATATTAGTAATTTAAGATTAATTACGAATATAACAAATACTAGACAACTGAATGCATTTGAAAGTTGGCAGATCACAAAATATAAAAATGATATGAACAGTGACAGAGGGCTAATCCCAAATAGACCGCTCTATTGATTAGTGAGTCACGGTTTACCGAACAGTGCAAATAGTTTAGGTATAAATAGGATACCATTGTTAACATAAGATTAGTTTTAATCTCCAGATGATGTCAGCTTGGTTGGTGAAATGCGCGTCGTGTGCAATATATGTTCTTTTGGCGTTCTGTGGAAAATCACGCCAGTGTTTGCATATTCTTGTTTAAGTACAAGTTAAATTATTATAAAACCACTCATATTACTTCGACATGCTTGCTTCATTGCTTATAATTAAAACTTTTTTTTGTGATATGAGGTATATTCTTTATAACATTTCTGATCTCAAGATAGTGATTTTAACTTAATTAACACGCATAGTTAATCACATCATCTTATCGACAACACACTGTATATAATTCACTAAATCATATTATGATTGGCAATGTTTTAATTATGTCTGTGCAATAATATATACAGGGTGCCACATTATATTTAGAACCTTTTTAAACCTATATAACTTTTGAACTAGTTGAGGTAATTAAATGTGGTTTTCGCCAGTCTTGTTCTAATTTTGATAAGTTTTTTCTTGATTATCTGTCTTTTTATGCTCACTTCTGGTTTAACCGAAAATGACACAGCGGAATTTCGGGGATAAAGCAACTTTGTTATTTCATATCGAACACCCTGTATATTTTTTCACAGTTGGAAAGACCATTGTTTCTCCTTACCGAAAATTTCACATTTGTCGTGGAAATTATACAGAGTGATGTTTTATAAGTTTTCAAAGTGAATACTGCGTTTTATCGAAATGCAACAAAAAAAAGACGTCACTTGTAAACGTCAAATTAGTTTAACAACTCGGGTACTTGAGTTACTTTAAGAAAAATGTATACTTTAAGTGAAAAAGCTAAATGTGTAATCTTTTTTTGCTGACACTAAATCTGACAAAACAACGCGAAGAAGATTTTAAACTATGTTTAACAAGAAACCTCCAACAAAAAATATAATTAGAAAATGGTATAGAAACTTTTGGAATTCGCGTTGTATTGACCGTAAAAAAAGAACTCCAAATAATGAAAAAAGACTTAATAATGCAACTGAAATTTTGGAAATGACACAAAATGATCCTTACTCTTCTACAAGAAAAATTTCTTCCGCAACAGGTATGCCGAAAACTAATGTTCATACTGTTATGAAAAATGTTCTAAAATTGAATATTTATAAAAGTCAGATTCATCAAGAATTAAAGCAGACGAAGCATCATTTCATTTAAATGGCAAGGCGAATAAGAATAATTGTAGAGTTTGGGCATCAAAAAATTCTAGAAATTTCTATTAGTATGTCAAATCGTCTCCAAAAGTTACAGTTTGGTGTGCGGTATCAAAACAAAAAATTTACGGTCCTTTTTTTAACAATCCAATTTTCAGTGTCCCATCATCTTTGGACACAATTTGAACAGGATAATTTGTTGAGGAGAGTATATTTCCACCAAGACGGTGCTACGCCTCATTATGCTATGATAACTAGAGATTCCCTGAATGCCACCTTTAGAAATCAATGGATAGGAAGGGGAAGTCCTGTAGCATGGCCTCCTCGATCTCCAGAAATCACAGTTCCAGATTTTTTCATATGGGGGTATGTGTTATCGCCTTATGCCACTAAATTTAGAACAACTTAAAGAAAACAATCGAGATGTCTTTAACAATATACCTCCGAACAGTTAAGCAGAAGCTATGACAACTTTGTAAAGCAAATAAATAAATGTATCCAAGTTGATGGGCAGCATTTTGAACATCTTTTATAACTAATGTGTATTATGTTGTTTATTTCTAATTTGTTTAATAAATATACTGTTACACTTTGTTATATTGCGTTTCATATGCTGATCACATGAAATTATTTTGTACTGTTGATAAACTGAATAGGATTTGCAGGAAACAACTATTCAGCGAACAAAAGCCCCGACATGCATTGAATTAAACCTATAAATCTTGTTTGGTAGCTAAGATCATTTGTCAGTTCCTCACTGGTAGAAGTTTTCCGTTCATCATTTGCGGTATATGTGGATACTTGAAATTAAACGCATTGCATGTTCTGTCAACTATTCTGTTATTTTCACTATAAATTACAAACAAATCAAAGACAATATCATTCGGATAATATTCCATGATGAAAATTGCACGAATTAATTGAAATAATAAGATAACAATGACATGACATAACAATGGCTAGGTTTGACATTTTTCATTGTTTCCAAAGCCTACTACAACTAACTACCGTTGAGGAAAAACCAATAATATTTCTCTTAAAAAATACCAATAAATCAAAAACGACACAATGTTAATAAAAATAGCCCAAAAATTTAATTTTACATTGATTACTGGTGTCAGAAATGGTAGTTGCCATTTGAAAATTTTTTTACATTTTTTGAATGTCAATTTTAAAAAATCGCAGTAAGCGCATAAAAAATAACAAAAGTGTCAACACGAATGCAAAACATCGGCCAAACCATTAGGAATTAAATAAAAAAAAATCCACTTATTTATTTCCAATGTGTCAGGAGTTATGAATTTCTTAATGGAACCCTGCAAGCCTGATTTTTTTGCGAAAAAAGTGACATGTCAAAAACTATGAAGATAAGTGCTGACAACAAGGATTTTCTGAACTCACAATTTAATGTAGAATCCAAGTATGAAATCAAAATGGGGTGTTTCCATTTAAAAATAAATATGGCATCGATTTCCAATATTTCCGTTAATGTCGCCATTTTGAAAATATTTCATTTAGACTTGCAGTAGTCGATTATGGCTGGTTACCAAATTTCATATTAATATGATTTTGGGAAGTCAAAAATTTTTTTAACGATCCAGCCACGTGAACCACATATTTTTTAGTTGGTGCCGTTTTGATTTATTGTTTTTATATTGCAGTTGTGTGTGTATATTCTCTTATGTAAATATTGTCTTGACTGTCTTATACAGGGTTTTAAACCTACAAACTGTAAACATTGAGAGAAAAGATGATTTTGAGAAAAAAGTTCTTGTGAACCTATATCCGCAAAAGCTTTACAACCCAGACACAGGTAATTTTAATTTTTTCTGAGGTTTTCACGTTATATTTTGGAGGAAATGGTTACTCTCGACTCCCAATTTTTTTCTGTTTGTAATAGTATCTCGCCCAATAAAAATTGTAAATAACATCATAATTATATTCATCAGCGGCATACATAGGGGTAAACGGAGACCCTTTTTTAACTAGAACTTTGACGCCAATGCGTTTATATTAAATTCTTCAATATTTTCAATTCCTAGTCAATTTTACAAAAAAGGACTGTTGTAAAAATTTCATAAGTTTCTTAAGTTTTGAGCAAAAAAATTCATTATTATTTGGATGCATCCACAACCTGCCGAAGGAAATTCGTGATAAATAAATTGTTTTATTCGAAAAATCTGTCTAACAAAAAGGTTTAAGTATCTTATTTTTTTTATCATTGCACCAGATTAATGACAACTACTTTATTGAACAATGAGTTAGTGGCGTGGAAAATCTTAAAAAAATTAAACTTTAACACCCTGTATCTCGGTTATAAAGCATTTGCGGACATAGGTTCATAGGACCTTTTTTCTCAAAATCATATTTTCTATCCACATTTACAGTTTGCAGGTTTAAAACCGGGACACCCTGTATATGCAAGTGATGCAATTTATCTGTATACTATAGTTTCCTCTTCTGGTTATAATTTAGGTTAATTATGTGAGGGAAAATTTTTGGCATACACGTTGTACGTGCTGTTGTTACATTTTTTTTATACATTTGACCAGTTTCCATATATATTTACTATTCATGGTATGGTAAAACGAATTTTGATACATTAATTTTCGGTGTACTTATCATATAATGTTTGTTTTTATTAATTCTGGCCAGAGCTATATCAGTTAATAGCACAATAATATAATTATATGAAATCATAAAAGTATAACTAGCGACTAAGTTTAGAATACATTGTAAGAAAATTGATGTCAACTCTTTTTTACTAGCCGACTGTGGATAATCAATAGATTTTTTAGGAAGGAAAATAAGTGCTATTGGCAAATGTAGATATATTGCATCAACTTATCTAAGAATAGACGGAAAATGACAATAATTTGCCAGCTAATGATAAACGTAGACGTTAAAATATGTTAACTATATAGCGTTTCCAACTGGAACTGAATGAATGTAAAAAGAATATCAAAGTAATCTAGCAAATATACTTTAATTTGTTTGTAGAATATAAATGACTATTATTACGTATCCTGTCAGTTAATTGTCTCTGCTATTATACCCATTTTTCATAAAAAATATAAAAAATAGTTTTAAATTTTATACAAAATAATATATTAGATAAGCTACCATTCTAAGAAAGCAGACGTTGCAAGGATAGGGTTGAGAAGTTCCTAGAATATAGGCATATTTACTAAAAACATTGTTAAAAATAGTTTATATATTATACATAGGGTATTTTCAAAATAGGTGCATAAATTTCATGTACTTACTTTCAGTTTAAAGAGTTTCAAATACTGTATTACGAGTATATCATAGGAGCTATTATAAGACTGTCAAGTGAATCGTAGAAAGTGCAACTAGAGAAAAGTCTTCTATACAGCAGTAATAATTCAAATGACATTATTTTAAAGCCTACAAGCAGAAAGTCAAGGTAGATTAATTATTTAACGAAAAACATAAAATTATGTTGCAACTAAAAAAGAGTTTTTAGAGGAGACTTATTGTTAGTACTATAATTTATTTTATTTTTATCTCCGCTTGCTTATACCTTGTTAACTCATCTTAGAATTGATTTCAGTCAAATTTGTTTAAAGATGGATATACGGGTCATTAAAATACTGAAAGAGATTTTGTCTCCCGAACTTTCGGAGAAGAACAAGATGTATGCAACTAACATGCTTGTCGTTCCGGTTCTGCTCTACTCCTCTGGAGTAGTAAAGTGAACAGATGAACTGCGCCAATTGGACAGAGATACCCACAAGAAGATGAATATTTACAAAAGTTTTCATCCTAGATCGTCCGTTCCTCTCGTGACCAAATACAATAATAATTTGAGTGCTTATAAGATGAACTTGTCATGCTGGTTTTATGGTGAAAAAGAGCACAAAAATGCGGGAAGTGAGAAAGCTTGGGACGCTATTAAGCATCAAGTACTTGTGTTAATAGTTTTTGTAATAGGACATGAAATACACCAAGTACTCCTAGTAAAGCCAGGAACAATGATATAATTAGAAAAGAAATCTGAGATAAAATTAGAAAGAAATCATGCAGTTTAAAAATAATTTATTTATAACCCACCAAAATTTGATATAGTTCCAGTCCAGTAGGCCAATCAAAAAGTTTAAATACTTTGACAGCTGCCATATTTAAAAGCGCCTTATGAGCAAAATACTCCAGTAGTTGTGAAGTGGTGAGTACAGAACCGACGTTAACCCGAGAAGTGTTTCTAAAAAAAAAATAATAATAATAAGTTAAATAAAGTGTAGTCAGAATAAACTTATACTAATTTCTGAATTAAATTAAATATTTAAAGTAAACAAGAAGTTGCATAAAAAATAATAATAAAAATAAATTTAAGGAAATTATATTTATTGCACAAACGTGGAAAAAAGTTAATAATTCCTTTCTATTTGTTGCTCAACGAAAGAAAGTTATTGAAATCTTTTTCACTTTATTTGTTTTATAAGTGGCGGCTCTGAGAAATGGGTTAAAATCCGGCTCTGCTAAAGGCTATCCATTTGGTAATGTTTCATTAGGTGATTATAATATATTAAATCTACGTAAAAGTCGTCTCTTGGCACTTTATGTCAAAATCATGCTACTAGTCTAGTTAAAAATAAAAAGTATAATAACTCTATTAATAATTCTACTGACAATTCCACTCATGTCAAATATTACACATTCTAGAATAATTTTCACATGCTTACTAACAACAAAGCTGAAAAACTTTGGGTTTTCAGGCAATATTTCTATTTATCTTGACTATGACAATAATAAAAACGATATTCTTCTTTATAAGAAATTAACTTTTAGTTATATCATATTGTTATTTATTTTTAATAATTGTACTACTAGGAAAAAAAATTGTTATTAATTATTAATTAATCTATACTATTACATACTCGAGGAATTTTCGCGCCAAATACCAATTGAAGTTTCTATTTTGATTGGGATACACTTACACTTAAACTTTGTTGTCGTTTTGACAATAGATAACTCAAATAAACTGCGAAAAAAACTCGATCTACTACGGTCTCGTGTTTTTTGTACGACAGTTTGCTTTCGTTATGACAACGAAGTTTTCGTTTAAATGAAAATTTATTCAATAAAATCGAAACTTCTTGAGGTATTACTTATGAAAAAGCAAAAATTAATATCGATTTTAGATTTAGCATATTATCCATAAATATTGCTTAGAAAATTAAGGTGTCAATTCAAAAATAAAATACAGGACATTCCATTTGAAAAAAGTGAGGATATGCTCAATGTACTAAATTGGCAATTGTTGTAAAAACACTCTGAACAGTATACCAAACCAAATATTGGTTTGGTTTAAGTACATCGCTTAGCTTTATAAATGCAAAATATTTTTCTTAATTAATCGTATACTTACACAGTGATTTAATTTGTTAAACCTTGTCCCGACCAAAATTTTAATTTTTAGAATGACTCAGCAACACTACATCAAAAATCAAAAACCTTGAGGTCCTTGGAAAACAATTTTATCCCGACCTCAAAAATATAAAAATACATACATTAAATAAAATAACTTCAATTTGCTCCGCTGTAGCGAATCGCCATGTATACATCAAAATACTTTTAAAACATGCACATTTTAACATTACACCACTACGATAAAAATGTTTTTCAAATTCTTATAAAATTAGACTTTGACGTAATAATGAGCAACCTGTATAAGCAATGTTCTTGAGAATTAAAGTCTTTGGTGATTTATTCCCATTCTTTATTTCCTAATATAAACAAGTTAATAAAAAATATAATAAATTAGGTTTCGACTTGTATTTAATTTATGATATCAGTAACAGTAACTGGGATTCTAAAACACCTCTCTTTCTCAACATTCAGGCGACACCTTCCGATAACACTCACGCCTTCTATTTAATTTTTTCTCCTTCGTAATATAGACATATTTCGAGGATTTACATAATTTTCAGTTAAATATCAATCAGAAGTGACTTTTAACAATTTAATTTAAAGATAACTGCGTTGCCACCTTAAAAATATCCAATCAATATAATCGAGTTAATGGAGTCTAAAGTGCATTGTAACGTTGTTAAGCCTGTCATCAATCGTAATGAAAAGTAATGGAACGTTTGACATATCTCCAGAAGTTAGGTGGCTGTAATGCATTCTTAATGTTTCTTGCATGCTTTTTTAAGTAGGTTTTGTGTACTATCACTGACTTAATTCTGGAGGAGATGCAAACTACGTTTTATTACATGGAAAACAAATTGACATAACTTAAACTTATAAGATTAAATGTAAATTAAATGTCATATAGATATTAATGACGGCGTTAAAAAATATAATTTTTAATCCTGTGAAACGGCTGATCAAGTTCAATATATTAGACACATACATAAAAATGCAAGCATCACGCAACTAGAAATTGCAACGTTTTAGATTATACAGGATGTATTAAATGTACAGTGAAAAAATTTAATGAAATTATGGCACTAAAGAGGAAAAGTTTTGAGTCTACAAGATTCATCGATTTCAATATTATTCATTGTAATAGAAATTCTCGGGAGGATACAAAAGGTTTTTATGGTAAATTACCAAAATGTTGGTTCTGCCATATTAGAAAATGGCGGTCAAAATCCGTTTTTCAGTCTGTAACTTTTAAATGGATGATTCTATTTTAATTTTCTTTTTTTGTTTTAATGCCCTTCTAAAGTCATTACAACTTTTTCTCTTAAACCTTAACGATTTGAAACAATGTTCAAAAAATGAAGAGGTTAAAAAATGGATTTCTTCATTCAATAACTTATTTATGGTGCACACTGCACAGTATCACTTTTAGACTCAGAGTAAAAGAGAAAGAGAATTTCATCAGCTTTTCATTGATGTGCATTATGTTGTATTTTGACTGACAGTTTGCTCAGGAGTCGCTGGTGAAAACCAAATTGTCAGATTAACGAAATCAGTTTTCTGCCTCTAACTTAATAATAATTAGAGCTGTCCGAGGTCACCTGGCCGCCAGAGCCGTCATATGACTCATATGTTTACATCATATCATAATACTTGAATAAGTATATTAAATGAAATAAATTTTAACAATAATGTTACATTTTTATAAAAATTTGTATAAAACTCACCCTTTTAAACAGATTTATGAAGTAGTTTGGTTGTAGTCATCACAAAGTGGGGAGAGATCTATAGTATAATAGCATAAGGTATGTTTCTACAGCTGTCTCCGTCAGCGATGTTCGCTTTGGTGAAAAAATATGTTTGTATTTTGAAAATGACCGTTCGACATCTACGGATGTAATACAGGTATAAGTAAAACAATCTGTGAACTCACTTAACGAAGTTGTAGATGCACCATCACAAATTTTTCTTAATTTGCTAAAATCAGGATCTATCTGTAATACACTCTTGAATTTTTCACTAACGCGATTATTTTTTGCGTCATTTATAGCCTGTAGCTGTGTTTTTACGTCGTCCACTATTTGCAGCGATTCCACTAACGACAACGAACTATTTTGCAGTTTTTCTATTGCGTCGTGTAGTCCCCTATAATTGTTATAAATACTTTTGAAATCTGTTTCAAGGGAAACGCCTTGAAAGCTTGTCTGGCTTTCCCCTAATAGCTGCAGCCTCGTTAGGGTTGAACTGTAGTATCACAGCTTTTATTTGTTGAAAATATTCAACATAATAAAAAGCCGTGGAAATGTTGGTTTAAGAGGGTCCAGTACACGTACTATAATATTTAAAATAGAATTTTTTACAATCTGTCGTCTCGTCAATACATAACCAGAGCCGTGTATTTTTTAATCCACATTTAATCCTATTTACAATGTCTTCACGAACAGCTGGAATATATCTACATAACGATGTACGACTTGGTAAGTTCACCTGGGGATTGTATTTATTCCAAAACTCCCGAAATGGTTGTTTATCCAGTATGTGTAGCGGAATATTACAGGCTATTAACATTAACAATAAATCACACACATAAACTGAGTTGTCAAAGGCATGCCATTTTTTTATTTTGATGTTGCACGGTATTGATATGACGACGACAATCTGTTTTGTGCCACCACATTAAGTCTTGATTGCAAACTTTACAAATTATTTTGCATAAATTTATTCACTGTGTCCGCGTACGGTCGTTTTTTTTACCCTTTGGCGCGTTTGACATTATGTACAATTTATAGGTACAACCTCACGCATTAACCCTTTCAAATAAAACTGCAGCGTAAATCACTTCTAAATCGGCACGTGTGACGACAGAACAAGACCGTGGCTGTACTCGAGGCACATCCGGAATCTCTAATAATAATCAGATCTTTTTGTTATCCATTTCTTTTTTAATTTTAAAGCATGGTTTTTAACAGGTGTACTTGTACGCATAAAAGCGTAAATAGAAATTCATATCTTGACCTATTAATAGTATAATTTATTAGAATAATTAACAGATGTAGATGAATGAAATATGGTAATAGGAGTAACGTAATAATTTTATATCTTCACATTCAAAATGGGAATGTTAATCAAAGTCTTGATCACCACCACCATATAAACAAAGAAGCGTGAAATGTAAATTAGATTGTACGGATTTGCACAACATCGAACATGAGTTTTTGCACATGCACATGATTAAATTTTGAGATTCTGCACGTACAGGAGGTTGCGTTATCTATTTTCGTTGTCACATATGAGAGTTTAAAACATTTGAATAATGCAGTTCCAAAGCTGCAACATCCGTATCTATACTTCTTAAGAGGAATTCTTTTTTGCCTTTGTGCAACAGCTGCACATGTAGAATGATTTGAGACTCTGCTTATCCTTGTCTACAGAGTCCTAGCCCCTCAAAATACAACTTGAAAGACCTGAGAAGGGAGCACTGAATACTTTTTCTGCCAGAGTAACTAAGATATCTCAATTGTATGTTATCTGGGTAGCCAGTAAGTGGGGAAAGATTTTGTTTGTTTTTATCATCAGGTCAGTGATACCAACTTTACCAAAAAGTCACTACATTGATTACCAGTGAGTGCTAACGCAACTCCCCTCTGGGATTTAAGCCATTTAAAAGAAACCAAACACACTGATAAATAGAGTTGGCAAGTCGTGGTGTATTCAGTGGTGTAACAACAGGTAGATAGATATCTGGTGAGGCAATGACCAGCTGGCGGACAAATCGAAGCGAATAGCGAGATTAGTCCAGTGTTTGGGTGTCGTAGTGTTTACACGCTAATTTACTTCTTCTCCGTTGTATTTTATGTTGTTGTATTGTTGATAATTTTATTTTTTTGTATTTTATTGTTGATATAAATTTAATAATAAAATGTGTACACATGCGCAAGAGTGAAAAAAGGCCATACGCTGAACAAAGTGAATAAAATTTATCAGTGAATTTCCCGGATTTACTCTCTAATGGTGTTAATATGATTGTAGACGTCACGTAAATACTGTGCAGCATAAAACTAAAAAGTTTGCGTGCCTTCGAAAACACAGGTTATGTTCGATTTACTGTTAATGCTGATTGCCTGTGATGTTTCACTGAACATACTCGATAAACAACCAAGTTCTAGAATAAATACAATCCTCAGGTGACGATACCAAGTCGCGCAACGTTGCGTAACTCTCTACCAACTTTAAGCGAAGACATTGTAAATAAGATCAAATGTGTATTAAAAAAATACATGACTGTGGTTATGTGTTAGCGAGGACGACAGATCGTAAAAAAAAAAATTATTGTAAATATTATAGTACGTATACTGGACCCTCTTAAAGCGACATTTCCACTATTACTAGGTAGCAAAAACTAACTGAGTGTACTGGCAAAGAAACAATTACGCGGGTGGTGCTGGAGACGTTAGAAAAATTTGTCAAGTGTTGATGTTTGTGACCGATGGTGCCACGACAATGCATTTGGTAGGCCGTTGTCTCCAAAAACACAGTTGTAGGTTGGTACATGTTACGTGTAAAGTGCATGCTTTACATCTTGTGGCAAGAAACTATTCGACAAGGTTTTCCAGAGGTAGATGCATTAATAGCAAGTACAAAAAAGTGTTCCTTAAACCTCCTAAACGTCATCGCGCATTTCACAGCAAGTGTCCCGGTATTTCCGAAACATGGTTGAAGGTAGCTTTTTATCATGCTGAATATTTACAACAAACAAATACTGTGATACTATAGTTCAATCCTGACGAGGCTGCAGTTATTAAGGAAAGCTAGACAAAATTCAAAAATATTTCCGTTGAAACAGCTTTAAGAAGTATTCACAAGAACAGTAAAAGACTACATGACGCCATACAAAACTTACAAAACAGTGCGTTGTCCTTGGCAGAGTCACTGCAAATAGTAGACGAAGAAAATCGATTGCTACACTCTATAGGTGACACAAAAAAATGAGCTCGTTAGAGAAAAGTTCGCACGTGTGTGCAAGACACCGATTTTACCAGACAAATTTGTGGTGGTATTGATGGTGCAACCTCAGATCCGGTAAGTGCGTTTAAAGAATCCTTTAAGTATGCCTTGTATTACATCAATAGATGTCGAACGGTCGCTCTCAAAATATAAGCATATTTTTTCATCACAGCGAACATTACTCATGGAGACAACCATAGAAACATACCTGATGCTGCAAAGTTTTTACAGATCTTCTCCAGTTTATGATAACCAAGCTAGTTCATCAAATTAGTTAAGAGGGTAAGTTGTGCCTACATTGTTATAAATTGTAACAGTTTATTGCTTTTATTACTTGTTAATAATTTCTTTTATTACGCTTATTATGATGCGTACGCCTATGTCTCGCCGCACATTTCTGCCAACTCTTGCTGATAAAAGACTAAATTCTAATTCTGTACAATAATAAATAAACAAATGTTTTTAAAGGAATCTTAAAATTTCTTTGCAAGAATGGCTCTTTACAGGTTGTAACTAAACTTAGTTTTTGGAAAACTGTATGATTGATTGTATTGAAATGTTTTTCTTGCGAAACAGTTTCAAAATGGAATCGCTTGATTGAAAACTAAGATACAATCCATTCCAGGATACCACTGGGATTACCCATGATTCTGATATTTTAGTTTTGATCAGCAATTTATGAGGAAATTTACGGCAAAATACGACCGAACGTACATTAATGGATCTTTCTCTTTTACTCTTGGTCTCAAAGTGATATTATGCACCATGAAAAATAATTGAAGAAGAGAAAAATCCATTTTTAGAAATACCTAGATGGAAATTGTGCAGAACCCTTAAGGTTTAGAAAAAATGTATAATGACTAAAAAAGTTTTGAACATTAAAATAGGGAGAGAAAAATAAAAAATCTAATCAACCGGTCAAAAGTTACAGACTGAAAACTGATTTTGAACTCCACTTTCCAATATGGTGCTCAAAGTGCATTTCGCTGATTAAAATTACTAATTATTTATAAATAATATGCTTGCCAAGTTTCATGCCTTTACCTACAAAATACACAAATTAGTAATCCTATGGGCTAATATTTAAGGAAAAATGTACTCTCCTTTTGCCCAAAAAAAGTGTATAAATTAATCATAGAAAAATAACTTAAATACCTCAATTTTTTACGTAGTAAACAGACACTTCATAAATAAACCACATAAAACCTGCTTATGGTAAAAACAACATCATATTCCGTCACTTTTTGTCGTGAGAAAATTTACACCCGGAAACTTTGAACACCCTCACTCTGAAATAAATCACAGGATAATAGAGATATTAGTATTACAGTTATCATCACGCGATAATACATTTTTGACCTAATTTTCGACAAGATACACAAACACGTCATTTAAAATAATGTGCGCACATTATGTGTAATTTCTTTTAAAACGTTTCCTGTTCTAGGACCTAATTTTAACAGAACCCACGCGAGGATCTTGAATTTTTATTTTTTAACCCATAATTATAAGGAAGACTTTCAATAACATTCGGTTAAACATTTTTTATTTTGTTTACTAGCTACCTGTTAGCATTTTAGCGAAATCTTGTAACAGATGTTTAGTAAGGGATAAGATTTTTTACGTAATATGTAATTATGAACGTATTTTTTATAAAACAAATAAATTCTTGTAAGGTATCCATGAGATATGCACTTTCTTAATTTAGGCATCTTTCTGTTTTTATTTTACTTTTGTTTGTTTATTCATGTGTTAATAGTGCCTGTAATATTCCATCAAATGTACTGAATAAAGAACCATTATCTTGGCAAAAAATATATGGTGTCAGCAAACAATATAGTATGGTAAGACAAGCATCGAATCGCAAATTGATTCTTATGATCAGCTTAATAACAAACAAAATTAAAAGTGTGTTACAAAATCAACAAATATGGATAACCGCAAACGAGACAACGGATGCAAAAGGAAATCATGTGACAAATGTGCACGGGTTTTACACCCTGGTGGGCCCATGAGATCATATTTAATTTCTAAGTGTTAAATTATTAGTTTTAAGTATATTTTAAGTAGTGATGGGCATAATCGGAAAGTCGATATTCGAATATTTCAATAATCGAATGATGAATCAAATATTTCTATGGCGATATAAGAGCCGAGAGAACCGAGAACGATGCGCATACTCAAATCCCGATGGGACATGTCACCATGAACGACGAACCGATCCGGTGGACCGACACCGCCAAGGTGTTGTACCGGATCGAGGGCTGACATGGAAACAAAACACCGACGAAGTGGTCAGGAAAACAAAGGTGGTGAGGGCTAAACTCTACCCGATGGTGGGCAGAAATACTCAACCTGAGGAACAAACTACTCTTACGCAGGACCGTACTCAAGCCACAGCTGACGTATGCGTCAGTGGCCTGAGGGTACGCCGCTGAATCGCACAAGAAGAGGATACAGGCCGTGGAAAACGTGGCGCTGAGAAGCGCTGTGGATACACCATGGTTTGTAAGGAACACCGACATCTTCAGGGACCTGGAATAGAGCCCAGTCTCGAAAACCCATTCAGGATCGGGCCAAGAAGATCTTCGTACGAGCGGAGACCCATGCGAATCCTCTGATCAGACGGGCAGTCGATTACGATCCAGCAGAAGCCTCGCGGCTGCAGATCCTCGACAACGGCTAATAGAGGCCAAAATTCCTTCAGCCCGGCCACGAAGACGGACTCCTCAGAAGAGACACAGATATACCCCAACACCCTTCACCTACCACGCGGCACCAAACCGGCCTACTGCCGGATCAGAGTCACGCTCCTTTGCCTTGAGCGGGCCCAAAGCGCTGAAGTAAAGCGCTTGTTTGCGCGTCCCGAGCTACATAGCTCTATCTCCCACACACCTACAGGAACACAGGCAGGAATATCTCTAACCAGATAAACTCCCGGGGCAGGACGACAACAGTCGCTCTGCCCGTGACATGACGACACTCCCCGGGAGCAGACAGCCGATGAAGAAAGAAAAATCAAGAAGAGCGCCAGAAGAGAAAGGCCCAAATCGGCTGGGTCCAACAAACGAGGACCGAGGAGGTCTGCCAAAACTACCACACCGTTAGCATCAGCGGACGGGGTTGCCCGTGGAGCAGGCCCGCTCCTTACGAGGTTGGTCCGAAGCGATGCGATAGTGTAAACGAAAGTAAAACTTTCCGCCCCCTGCCATCCGAGTCATCGTCAAGGCCAAGATTATTGGCGCGAACGATGCGCAATCGACAATTGTACACGTATGGGGTGGGTTCTCGATTCTTAAAAAATCCGAAAGGTTTACTTTTTATTTTTTATTTTACACGGTCAGCTGCCTCACTTATTTTATTGCATGAACCTTTTCATTTGTTGTCAATAATTTGTTATTTTATTATTACTATATAAAACGTAGTTTTTAGAATTCTCCTTTATTTTTTTGTATTTTTATATTTTTATTAATTTGGTTTATATGTTATAATATGGTCTATTTTTATTTTTGCGAGTCTTATTAGTTAGTTATGTTTTTCATTTCCTGCATCCTAACCTGTTTCAATCCTAATTCTATAAAATTAACCGTGTCGCATCGTTGAATCGCTGTGCAGCACTGCTACACCTACACTCAACCGTGCAACAAGCAACCAACGATAATTTTATTATTTTAAATTTTTACTACTACATGGCTGTGTGCGTAGACTGATTGCGAGTATCACAGTGACGCATTTCGAATGTATTGGGATTAACTGCGTCAGCTTAA
>JANEYF010005062.1:0-48910 GCA_029963845.1 Rhamnusium bicolor | reverse complement strand
GATGGATAGATAGATTTCATATTAGAGACAATACTAAATTGTTTAGTACAAGTCAGTGGACGTGGACTTCGGAATTCAATGCTGGTCTGTTTCATTGAATATTACACTAAGATGCCTTACAATACACATTTTAAAAAAATACTTAGTACTAGCAATATAAAATAACAAACTATAAAAGAAGAAGAACTATGTTCATTGGTTTTCACAGTTTATAAAGAGATTAAAAGAAAAGAAAAGAAAAGAAAAAAGGAACAATAGAGAAATATATTCGCACCCCAGAAGTCGCAAGTACTTCACAGGAAGGTAGCATCAATAATCTCATTCATATTATATGGTTCTGATTGTATTAGTATATCTTTGATTGTTTTTTTTAAATAGTCGTTGAGTTTTAATTTCTTTTATATATCTGGGTAGGCAGTTATACCACTGCAGACATTTATAATAACAGCCTTTTTCAATTAAAGCACTTTTATGAACTGGATAACAAAAATTACCTTTATGCCTTGTGTTATGTTGATGTTTTATAAGGGCATCTTTAAAGTTGTCTCTGTTGTAAACGAAACACAAACTTTTATATAGATATACACCTGATACAGTTAATACTTTAAGAGTTCTGAACAGACCACGACATTAATCGCTTACTCTGCGTCCTGTCGTGGCCCTAATTACTCTTTTCTGGATTCTAAAAACCTCCTGACTGTGTGACCCCCCCCCCCAAAATATTATAGGTCATTAATGAATAGAAGTTACCATAGTAAGCTGTTAATAGCGTGCTCTCCTCTACCACCTTTTTTTAGTTCCTTAATTGAGTAGCAATTAGATATCTTTGCTATTCTTTATATATGTAGATATTGTGTATGTGTATGTATATATGCGTGTATGTGTGTATTCATGCATACCACTAATGCCGTACCCAGGTCGCACACCGAGTTTTGCTTTGGTCGCGCCAACGTTGTGACACATGTCAGGATGTTGGCGCGATCGGATTGAGCTTGGCGTGCTACTTGGGTAATACTTAAGCTGTAATTGGGCTCTTGCACGTTGGATATTTCATTGTAATAAATAAATAAGTAAATAAACCTACCTTAAATATTTTCCTGCATCATTCTGGCTAGGAAATTTCACACTATTGAATGAAAGATAGCCATGAAATTAATTTCCATATGATCCTAATTAGGATCATATGGTTCTAAATACAAATAAATGCAAAGGTTAGTTTATTTTCGTATAATTCCTACTATTTTGGGGTAAATGTAAACCATTCTACATCATATCAGGCAAATACGAGATTAATTTTTTTCCACACGATCCACATATAAAAATGGAGCCAAAGTGACTTCTAGAGATTATTATCTTAAATTCGTGCTCTTGTCTTAAAAACAGTAAATTGTTACTTAGACCTATGTAATTCTCATGCGACGATAAGTCAAGAAGTTGAATAAAAAAATCCAAAACTGCATGAGGCAAAATGTTCGATTCAATAACAGTTTCTTCAAGCAAGATAAAAGCATAGCACCAGATAACATTTTTCATTACCATTCTCTTTAGAAAACTTACAATTTGATAAATTATATTCAAATTAAATACCATCCCTAAAGATACCTTGTGTGGGACAAGACTACACATTTAGAGATAATGGACACCCACCCAATATGCGAGTATGCAAAGATTAGTTTCTGCGTTGGAAAAAATTCTAGCTCCTCGACCAGAGATCGATCCCTGGACTCAAGGGTAGGAGGCAAGTGTCCTTACCCCCTCGACTACGAAGCCATGCTTGAAAATGTAAAATCAATATGAATTGTCAGTCACAAATGATCTATCGCAAATAGTCCTCATGATTGGTTAATGGGACACCGTAAATCACTTTCTGAACATGGGTTTTAATAATCTCCAGATGATCTAAACTTGGTTGGCGAAATATTCTTGAGTGTAGAGTGTAGTGATTTGGTGTTCTGGAAACTATTCCGTGTTATGAACAATTTGCACGCCATCATGTGATAAAAACGTCCTTACTAAATTTTGTACTAAATTGCAATTCAATTGTTCCTACCGTTGAAACAAAAAGTTTTTCAACATTAGTTATGAAGCATGTCATGAATCTAGTGCAGTTATTATAACTAGTTTATAGTTAAATGAGAGAGGGATAGGATTATGTTGTGTAGTGTCCCTCTTTTTATTTTTATTAGATAGTAATACTTCAAAAAGCTCATAATTTGTAGTAAAAAATAGTCTTATAATTGTTTAATACAATCATCAAACGAACACCCCTTAACATGAGCACATTGATAACAGATGGTTCAGTAGAAAAATCTCTAATAAATCTATTAGGGCATGTTTTAAAATGAAACACAGCGTAGCAGAAAGCATGAAACCGTAACCAATACAGTTTTCACCCACTCCGCGGAGACCTCTCAGTAAAAAACACCCCCTAATCAAGTTACTTCAAATGTTATTTCCGCTAAAACTATTAAGGATCTTCGTACTGGCTGATCGAGAGCCACTCTTCCGTTTCTAATACGCTACTTTTAAAAACTCTTATTATATTTCAAGCTTCAGGGAGCTGTTTGACTTTTATTTAATGCATGTTAATTTAACTTTTTAATAAACCACTCAACAACTGAAACGGTTCACTAAATAAATATTGTTCTACATGCACAGCTGCAAAATACTTCATTTAGTTAAAACGATTGACGTAAATAAAAATATCAAATACAGGGAGCGTCAAAATACATAGACTATTTTAATTTTCATCTTAAAAAAGATGCAGAGATTGGAGGTAGCAATAAATTACAGAGACGACTTTTACGTACATATGAGTATAATATTATATTGTAAACACCTTAATGAATATTTACAAACAATATGAGATGATAAAATGTTCTTATGTAGGTACTATGCAATAAATATGTTTTCTTTATAAAAATGGAAATAAAAAATTAAAGGTTTTTATTATTATTATTATTTTCGGCAGCAGTGAAGTAGCTAATTCATTTGCACAATTTTTCTCCACAATTGCTAGTGATACCATTCGGAATCATTTTGGCTCTAATATGTCGCTTCCATGTACTTTTTCCAGTTCCAACGACCAACATCTAATAATAATTTTTATAACAATAGAAGAGGTTTCACAAATAGTAAAAAACCTTAAAAACAAAAAATCTAGTGGTCGTGATGGTCTCACGGTACAAATAATAAAACTCGTAACTTCTTATATTATAGATCCATTAGTTTATCTCATTAACCTATCTTTATTTCAGGGTTGTTTTCCAGATCTCTTAAAAATGGCGTCTGTAATTCCTATTTTTAAAAAGAAGGTACTGATAATATTGAGAATTACAGACAAATACCTATTGAGTTCCTTATAACTCGATGCAAATACCCTTATTAAGCTTATTATCCAAAATTTTTGAAAAAGTGGTTTATGATCGTGTTTTAAACTATGTTGAAGGGGAGGGCCTGATCACTGAATCGCAACATGGCTTTAGACCAGGAAAATCTATAGAGACTGCATCTATATAGATCAATTTCTAGATTATATTTACGGTAATATAGATGGTGACAAATATGTGGTTACTATATTATTAGACTTGTCTAAGGCTTTTGATACGGTGGATAAGACCATTCTTTCAACTAAATTGTCAAAGCTTGGCATAAACGGTCTTCTACTACTGTGGGTATGTTCCTATATGGATAATAGGAATATCAGGGTCAAATAATATAATAATGTGAATTCTGTTGAATATAAAGTTAATTTGGGTGTCCCATAAGGTTCTATTTTGGGGCCACTACTATTCATATTTATTAATGATCTACCTAATTGCATCAAAGATGCTTTGATAGTTATGTACGCTGATGATATTAGTTGCACAATAATCACCGATTCTGTTGAGGAAATGGATTCGAAAGTAAAACCTGTACTTGATAATGTTAGTGCCTAGCGTTAACGTAATATACTTATATTCAACGAAAACAAGACCACATTTTTAAATTTTTATCTTAGAAGACCTATAGCAGATTTCTTTGTTTCCTTTGATAAGAAAACTATATTCCTAGGTACAGATAGATGACACATTGATATGCGAATTCTTATATTGATGTTAAATAGGGCATATTTTCCATACTTCAATTAAAATCTACCTTAAATGAATCAGGACTCATGGAGGTATACTATGCATTAGTGTATTCTCATATGTCTTTTAATATTCTGGTTTGGGGTAGGGCCTCTGACTTTGGCAGAATTTTCGTTATTCAAAAACGAATCATAAGATTGATCTTTACGATGAATCAAAGGAATACTTGTAGACCAAAATTTATCGAAAAGAAAATACTTTCCCTTCCTTGCATATATATTTACAAGTGCCTACTATATGCCAAAAATAATATTAAGAAATTTCCTGTAATTACGGATTGTCCTTCAGACGAAACCAGACATAAATATAATTTAATTATATCAGCACACAAGACTACTGCTTTTAAAAGCTCTGCTTACTATAACTGTATTACATTGTACAATAAGCTTACCCACAAATATTAAGGTTCTCTATTAATAAAATTCAAATCTGAAATAAAAGCCATACTTACAAATAACTATTATTATAGCATAAATGAGTTTATAGAAAGGCTCAATTAGTTCATACATTTTAAAATGGTTGCATTGATCTTTACATTGCTACTATATTTATATTACCCATGGTACACCCCCTTTTTCCCCTTTTGTTTTGAAGATAATTGATTGAAATTTGGGATATCCTATATACATAATAAGCGGCACTTTTTGACATACAAGTGATTTATTTTTCACTTTCCGTTTCGCCGGAAGTGACACTACTTTCGATTTTTAAATGGAACACCCTGTTTATTTTGCATATGTAACTTTCAAGTGCAGTTCGGTTTAAATGTTTGGCTTGGAATAATCGGTAGTAGAATCATTGTTCCAATAATATTTGAAGGACCCCTGACTGGTGCCAGATACTTGGGATTTCTGCAAAATGAAATTGAGGACAGTTTGGCTGAATTACCTTTCCATTTACGACAGGGAATGGATTTCCAACTAGATGGCGCTCCTCCCATAATTCAAGCATAGTAATTGATTACCTTCAACGGAGATTCGGAGAAAACGTAATTTCGACAAATGGTTCTGTGAGGTGGCCTCCAAGGTCACCCGATTTAACATTCCCTGATTTTTTGTTTGAGGTCATTTAAAAAATATTGTCTACGCAACCGCCGTTACGACCCATGAAGACCTGGAGCTACAAGTAAGACGCACAATTAATAGCATAACGGTCCAGAAATTGGCGAACGTTCTTCGAGAAACAGCTATGCGAGTTCAGAAATGCATTGACGTTAATGGACAGCATTTTGAACAACTGTTGTGTTGATTTTTTCTATTCCAAAACCACCTTATTTATAACAAGGTAATTAAAACAAAATTGTATTTTCTTATTTTCTTTTAGCTGTAATTTTGTTTGTATTTATCGCATATTTTAATACGGCATATAAATAAATTCCTTAATAATGGTACTAATAAATGGTACCACGGTACCAAATGGTTCCATTTGAAAAAATGAGTTTTTCCCCCAAAACCATTTTGTTGCACTTTATTTGCTCATAAATCACGTAATTAGTATTTTTGACGGGATTTCGATTTTTTTAGCATTACACGGCTCATTTAAAATAAATCGGAACCGTCATGGCACACTTAAGTGGAAAAATAAAAATTATATTATAAAAAATAATGTCGTTTGAAATGTCACTTATTTGGTATCGTTGGATTCGGAAAATTATGCAGAATTCAAATCGTTGGATTCAGAAAATTATTCAGAATTCAAAAATACAATTATATACAGGGTGTTCTAATTAATAATCAAAAGTTAGTGTCACTTCCGGCGAAACCTTCCATCTATCATGATTTGAAGGTGTAATTCAATGCAGGTCGGGGTATATATATATATATATATATATATATATATATATATATATATATATATATATATATATATATATATATATATATATATATATATATATATATATATATATATATATATATATATATATATATATATATATATATATATATATATATATATATATATGTATAGATATGCATATATATATATATTATTTTTGTTTTATCTTTTTTTTGTTCTATATCCTTTACTATACATATATTTATACAATGACTTGCCAAATATACAAAATTTGTATCTTTAATAATTGGTGAATAAAATTATCTATCTATTTATCTATCTATCTATGTGGCAAGATGTTCGACATTTTGAAGAGGCTTTTTGAAAAAGGTATAAATGCAAATCAGTGACGTAAGTGTTTGGAGCATATAATGAAAGAAATAATAACATCGGTCAAATAATAGAACCAATAATTATTTTACAGACTTGTTTGGAAGACAAACTGTTAGAAACTGTATAATACGAGTAGTGTATAATAATAATGAGTAATAAGAAAATATTTTTTTATATAACACTTAGTCTGTGAATTTATAACAATTCAAATGAAAATATCTGTTTAAATATGGTTGTGTGGTATGGTATGTCGATGAAATCGTAATAAAAATGATGACAAAATTAAATGTAATCAGCCATCATTAAAAAAAAATAATATATAGTTGATTATTTTGAAAAGACAAATGTTTAGAATTTTCGCGACTATATTGAGAAATATAGAATTTACTGTTTCTAAAAATAAAAAAGGTAAGAAATTTTATATTAAAATATTACTGTTATAAAGGAATGCTATTAAAACAGTTATTTTGGGTATTTCACACTTCTTAAATTGCCAACTACACTATAATACATAATCTGGTACTTAAATAAAGGTATCGAATAATACAAAGGTTTGTAAAATTTTAAATCGTAAAGTAAGTACAGCAACAAAGGCAAATAACAGGCCCCAGGGGAAAATTAACTGAAATTTATGTTTATTAAACACAAATATTAAAGGTTTTAGCCTCAACTAAGTGAATTGCATTCAAATTATAGAACATTCTTCGATGTAATTGTTTTAGTCACGTAAGGAAACATAAAAGGGAGTATATATCATCTTCGCTAATTGAAGTAATGTTATATATCTAATTGCTACTTAATTTTCAGAAATAAATGACAGAAAAAATCCCTTCTGTACTTAATATTCATAATTTAATATTCGAAATTTGAATTAATTTTAAATTATTATCATTTACCACACACACACACTTTTACTTTAAAAAATATTAATAATTTGAATATTTCGTGCAAACAAAGTATTTAATAAAATTTACAAGAACAAATACTCTTGATGTCGATAATGAGAAGTAAATGAAAGGTAAACGTTTGTTATCTCTATAATAAAATGAATGTCTCATTTTTTTTATCACGTATTTATCGTCAGCCCATTTTCGCTGTCAAAGCCAATTATTACCGACGCCAGACGATGAGCTTTTCAGTGCTCGTATAAGAAACTAATCGGGAAGTTTTTTGCCGAACTCTCACTTTATCGTGGGATAGGGATATTTAACGTGCTCACATCGCAGATGAACGGAAACCCAAGTTTTTCACTCCTTTCGATAAATAATGATGTAAATAAGTCTGCTATCCATTATACCATATCATACGATTGGTTTTGAACCCGGACGGACTGAGTGAAAGCACGCACCTTAGTCTTACATACCACTGAAACAATGAAGGCTCAATTAAACTTTGCCTGTCTTATAAGTAGAGCTCGGACAGAGTTATCGGCTTCCAGTGACGGCTTTTATATCGTCATTATATTATATTGGAAGCACCTACTGAAACATTCCCAACTAACAGAAATTTGTACAACATGATAAAGTGGATTTTATTACATAAATAAAAACGTAATAGATTCTTTTAAAATTGCACTACACTGTGGCAATTCTGGGTCAACTGAGATTAACGGGAAGAAACCACATGCAGTTTGTCAGTACATTGCATAACGTCGAGTTGTATGTAACAATAGCGTGGAATTGTATAGCGCCGATCGATCTTTTTCAAAAGTCTTACAGTAAATATGTGGAATCGCGATATCCCAGAATTACAATTTGACGGTACACGATTATATTGCAGTAGCTGTGATAAAGCTCTTTCTTGGACATGTAACACGAATATTAACAAACCGATTTCCTCAAAAAAACATAAAAGGAGTGAGTGGCTTTACTGATAGTGACACAGGCAACGCAATTTAAATTTAAATTTAATGGAAGTGATAATTGGATGTAACATACCATGATAGAAACTAGATAATCGACTTTTTTGGATAATTTTTACAAAGAGTATTAATAGCAAGTAGAGCAATGTTCAGGTGCTATCGGAGTCGACACTAAGAAAAAAAATATGTATCATCAGAGTGTGACAATATTAGACAGAAAAAGTTCTTCTGAGCTTATCACAATATAAATAGATTTTTAATGAAAGGATCCGAGGTTTCATTCCCACCAATACATTTAGAGCAGGTATTAGTAATATACATACTTTTATTCTTGTAGGTAACTGGTAGCGAAAAATACTTATGTATGTGTGTTAGTTTAATGTATATCCCCCAAAACCTCCAGTCCTCTTCAAATGAGTGTTGATTGTGTTGTTGATTGATAAAGTCAATTTATTATAATCAACTTTGGATATTACGGAATTCGCTAAAAAATTACAAGGTAAGATACATTGTGTCACACATTCATGAATACTTTTACGCGCTGACACATAACCTATAACCAATCCTGATTTTGACGTCATCAGTATCTAAATTTCGAACTCTACTTACTGTCTGACCAGGGAAGAAAGGCCTGGGAAAGATTGTGCCTTCTGCATTCCGTTCCACATTAAGCGTAAATGAAATAAATGAATTAGTACAGGGCACATTTTTATGATCTGTTGCGTTCGCACCTACTCATTGGAAGAGATATTATATTCTAGTATTTGATTTCTCTCCTTTGCCGCACAGGCCTTCTCTCCCCCGGTTGGACAGTACAAAACAAAGTACATAAAAATTCCTCATCTCTCCAGGTCATCATTTTATTAGCTAATTAACTTTTATGAATTATGTATTACTTAGAAAAGTTCCAGTTATTACAATTAAAAGTACAATTCATGTAGCATTATTAGCGTTTGAATTTCTTGTCCTCCTGGCTTTGGTTACACACTTTTTCGATTAAAATATCTTGTTGTTCAGATTCCACTTAAAGATAAAACTTTAACGATGTAATACTAGAATGACTAGTAATTTTGGCCATCTGGTGATCACCAACAGCGAATTTAGCTAAACTGGAAACAGCAATCGAATGATTTGAATGATTAGTAAACTTAGGAGATTTTGTATTCAATCCTATTATTTATTCTGCTGTACATCGTGTCCATTTTGGAATCTTTTTCCGTCCTACTGGACATTGGACAATCATGTAAAAAATCGAATTTTCTTACCTCTATGAAGGATTTACTGTAAGGAAGAGATGGTCAGTTGTAATCGATTTACAAACATTCAACATTCTTTCAGAACAACATTCTTTCAGAACCTATCCAAGTTCAATGTATTTTGGATCAGCCATTTTCGCTTTGCTAATCGCTGAGTTTTGCTTGCATTGTTTTAACAAAGACAGGACCGTAAATAATTCGCTCAACTGGTTCTATATCATTAGGCAAAATTTTCTTCGAAACGGTCTTCCAAAAATTGGATTGTGCGTGTTAATTTGCCTGGTTTTTATCAAATTCGTCTGTACCAATTCACGAATTTGACAATTTGACGTACATTTGGGAACTTACTGATAGCTCAGTAACACATGAGTAACACATGATATAATAAAAAAATACGTAGGTGTCAGGAACAACAAAATCCTGTTTACAGCAACATTAGATACAACAAAGAAAAAATTACCAATCCTTAAAGATGAAAAAAGTAAAGGCAAGCTGTCAGGAAAATCCATCCTTTAGTAATAGGCCTTATTTCGGTAGCCATTCTGTCTCTTAACTCTTACAGATTTTTTTGATATATCTTGTTTTTTAGGTGGCCCCACAAAAGGGAATCCAGTGGGGTCAAGTTATGCGACCTTGCGGCCATTCCAACGCACCTTTTCTACCTACCCACATATTCTGGAATATTTAAATACTCTGTGACAGGAAGAGTAAAACGAGGTGGTGCCCCATCCTGGTGAAACCACAAAGAAGAATTTGATATCTCTTGATTATTGTTTGGATTGGGAAATAAGTTTGTCAAAGTAGGAACAAGCTCTGTTTGGAGGTAGTTTGTATATAGCTTCGAGTTTATATAGCTTCGATTTATATATATATATATCTTCGATTAGATTACCCTCAAAAAATATTGGTCTAATTATTTAATTATCTATCTAATATGCTTGCGATTTTTTTCTGCTTCTGTATGTAACTCTCGTATCCAGGATTAGTATCTACAATTCTGACGAATTACATATCCATGAAGAGTTAAGGTTGATTCATCAGAAAATAACAAAGACTTTATCTATAGGATAATTCATTCTGGTCCAACTTCCTCATCATTTTTTCACAGAATCAGCCCTTTGATCAAGATCATCTTCCCATAACCCCTGTGTTGGTTAAAGTTTGTAAGGATGCAATTTATCTATTTGAGAAAAATTCATGATGAATGTATGACTTACATTATTATTCCCTGCAATTTGCCTTGCAGATGTCGTAAGATTTTCTTCTACCTCCAACATCACATTTAATTTGGTGTTTTCATCAATAACAGAATATTATCTATTTTTAGGTAAATTAACATGTCTGAGTTCACAGACCTGTTGTTCTATCTTACTAACTGTTCCTTGCGATATACGAGGTAAATCAGGAAACTTCTCACGAAATAGAGTAACAACCTCTGCTTGTTCTGTTCTGTCTCCATATCCAAATTATTTCTAAATAAAATCTTATCAAACACTATCTAATAATAAGATCAAGTTCACAGAGTTTAAATAAAACTGCCTTTTAATATCTTAAAATATCTACGTACTTGTATCTTATTAAAAATCACATTTGATTTTAAATCTTTACAACTTTCTATTTCAGACCAGGATTAACTGTATTTCAAAATATATAAACTAGTGTATAGAGAATTAAAATACATTTAAAACAAGGTATACCTTTAAATCCCCTTTACCATTTAAAATTTTCGAAGGAGTTTATCTGTAGGGAAGGGGTTGAAAGAGGATATGAAATATTTATGGCAAAAATTGGCATTTTAAAAACAAAAATTGACCTATCTGCGGGTTTTTCCAAAAAAAGTTTTATTTATTTTTAAGCTTTTACCTACCTTAGCTATATTATACCTAGTATGTTATTTGGTATTATTATATTATCTATTTTAGATATATTGATCATGTCATTAAATATTGTATTCTTGTATTTTTTTTAATGAGTAGACATTGCAAATTATATAAGTATTACGATATAAAGAATGTGAAGAAATTGTAGATTGTTATTTATTCCTTATGTTACTGTGACACCTAAAAAAAGAGGAAGTTGATATTTATACCTGGATTACCAAAAGAAAATAGTCCTATTATAAAGTACTTGTTGCTATAAATCAAAATCCTAACACATGAAATGCATTCCCCATTTATTTCCAAACGACGCAAATTGCCATAGAAGCCCCGACCCATATCAGAGACAATAATTGGTGGTGCAGTGTCTACAGTCGTTCAGCATGAAAGAAATAAAGAATAATGAATTGAGTGAGCGACGCATTTACATATTTGCAAGGCTGACAATAGGCGACGATGTGCATGCATAGGTGACACATACGCGCACATACGTCACGGCATGTGTGCCCTTAATAGCTGGTATTAGATGGGGTGGCACCCCAACCAGCTGCTCGATCGGCGCGTGGTGGTCCCCTTCTTGGTCTACGTCGTACACCTGGCCAGAGGGCTATCTAACAATCACCCTGTGATTACGTATTTCTACTACGCGACCACATTACTAGTACCTGTATGTTCCAGTGGCAGCTCGTGATAAAATGCATTTAAACAATTAATCATTGCAATTCAAGTTTTGTCAAATTGCTCCAAAATTTCATATTTTAACTTTAACAAATTGTCATATTTTATGTTGGCCAAGAAAAACAAGGAACACGTATACTGTTTTATTTTTTTTGAATATGAGGTATTGGGATGGATTTCTTTTCGTTTTTTTCTTTTATATATTTTTTCCATCGGTTATACAAATTAGTAATCAATTACTGAAGGGTGGACCGTTGGTTTTGAAAATAAAGTACTTCCACAATCTAACAGTTTCTTATTTATGATTGAAATTTTTATTTAAACGGACGTACCGACGTAGGCATAATTCATAAACAAAACTAATAATTTAGTGGTTTTCAAAAACAATAAGGTTGTCACCTGATAAATATATCGATTTATTGAACTTGATACATAATGAAGCACATTTTTGGTAATATTCTACCAATATATAAAATAATATCTAAACTTATAAAAGTCTATAAAATCATGTAAAACAGTATAAAATAGTACTTAAAAATAACTAACTAATCTCATACTGTCTGGTCGGGGAAAGAAGACCCGTGGAATGAATGTGATTTCTGCATTCCATTTACAATTAAGCGTAAATGAAATAATTGAATGTGCATGGCAAATTTTTGTGGTCGTTGGCATCCGCACCTACTCATTGGGAAAGATATTATATTCCTAGTATAAGGTATCCTGAAAGTTGGCGACTTATCAGCAAACTACTAAATAGAGATTACCAACAAAATTATATGTAGTACGAACCACATACATGTACAAACTTACTATGAGATAAGGAAAATAAAATAAAATGCATCGAACAGTTACATTTGGTCATAGAAGTTGATAACTTTTAAGTTTTAATCTATCTTTGAAATCATGTAATATAGCCTTGTTAACATATCCTGACATTTGTTTTATTTTTTACTAAAAAAACTTATAACAGCTTGAAGTACCTCTGTCAGGAACAAGTGATAATGAAATTATTAGTACGAATTGTCGCTGCGAGAGTTAAATTTAGTTCCCATAAGCAAAAAAATATTATGCTGGTACTGAGGTAATTAATCATTTCTCCCATGTAACAATTACAAAGCTGCTGTCGTTATCTTCGAAAAGATATGGTTCAATGTGTCTTGTGGAATTAATTAAATTATAACTGTCCGTTTTGATAAATAAAAATTTGCGTCAGATATAATGACATTATTTCCTAAAATATGTCTTCATCTATTTTGTCTTGTAAAAAAAAGTCTAAAGAATAATCTGATTAATTCAAATATTGACGCATAATTCCCTGGTTATAATATTAGGGGGGTAATCACACTCAATATATTATGTATAAATGTAAGTATTATGAATTTTTTTAAAAATTGTTTTGTATTATTTTATTATAAATAATGTATTTACCACACCCCTATTTTCTAGCTTTTGTATACGCCACTGATGTAACCCTCCTTATATTTACACGGCTACACGGCGCGTTGCTAAGTGCTAATAACGGGATATATAGTTATTATTACCAACAATGCTTTTACTTTTCTGGTTTGTGATCAGAGAAACCGAGCAGAAATTTTGAATAAAGTTTAGGAATTTTAATTTATCTTACCTTACAGGTTTCATTATGTTTTTGTATTTAAACGTTATTTGAATAGGGGATAAACAATTAAAATAATCTGGTAGTAAGAATGGAAATATAAGAATATAATTAAAATTATTATAATATAATAGATCATCAAACATATTTTTGTTTATTTATTTCATATAAACCATCCAACAGTATGTGCATACCAATTAAGTAATGGATAGAAACACAGCATAATTACAAAAAAAGTTAATAATTAGTCAACAGAAAATTTGTAGATATTACAACATATTTGCTGCACCAAAAAAAAAAAAAAAAAGAATAAGTATTAAACAAAACTTACATTACATATTCTAACAAATAACTTTTTGATTGAGTTAATACTATAAATAAAAATATCTAAATTATCTTGAACACAATAATAATTATTGCGTAAAACAAAATAATTGAGAAATTTTAAGTAAATTGGTCCTTGGGGGTTGACAAATAAAAAAGTGACAGTGTAAGCACACTGTCACTTGGTTGTGATTAAAGGAATATTAAAATTAAGTTAACTTAAAATAGACGGTCTATCTTACTATGATTAAATAATATTACGCAAGAATACCAGCCTCTTCATTTTCTCTTTTGCTTAGTAAATAGCTCTTCATGTAGAACCTCAACAACTGGGTAAATGCCATCAATCCTAAAGGATATGTACATACTTTAAAAAATTGAGTTGAATACTTTCTAGGTTACTATTATATGTTTGATACTCAGGATTCCAAATCATACTAGCATATTCTAACTCAGACAGAACAAAATAATTAAACAGTAAAAACTAAACGTTAGTGTTATTAAACCTTCGTGAATGCCTTATAACGAAATCAAGGTTGTGTAACTAGAAAGTACAACAGCATTGATATGAAAATTAAAACTCAGCTTTGAATCAAAAATAGGTAGCCTGCAATTGAAAGGAATCGCCGATAGAATTAATGTCACAATAAATTTTTAATTCATCTGCATATAAAAGACAATTAATGTTGATTATATGTACAATGTCGTTGATAAAAATAAAGAAAATAAGAGGCCCAAGTGTGGATCAGTGTGGTACACCAGATGAAGGTATGAATTCGTCAGACGAAATCATGGCATTCCATGTATTATCTGCATCGTAAGTATGATGAAGGAAGTTCAGAGAGTTTATCAGAAAAACCAAACCATTTAAGGTTACACAAAATTTGTTGAACGCTTACTGAAATATAGATGACCACAATTTGTCTATCAGAATCCAATGAATCGAAAATGTACCCCGTGTTAAGCAAAAAAGATTAGGAGAGGTAGACCGACCATGCATGAAACCATGGTGAACGTCATTAATCAACCCATGAGTGCTAACATAAATTGCTTTATGACTTGAAACACAAATTTAAGTGCAGTATTAATTCAAAACACTGCAAAGCCTTATCTTTTTTTTTTGTTTTGATAAAAAATTGGTAAAGTACACATAATGTTTTAATAATATACTCATTTGAATCTTGTTAATCTTTTACATTAAACATTTACGGAGTATAATTTTTGTACAACCATTAAGTAATATTTTTTTATCAAATCAATATTAACGGATATTTTATATATAAATCAGATGTCAGCGCCTATTAGATATACAGAAACTTTATTAGTCCAAGTAAAAAATAATACATTGTGAGTTGAACGAGTCGAATGAAAACTAATATAGAAATAAATTTAAAAAATATGTATGTAAATACTAAATTAAAGAAATTTTAAATCTGGTTGATAAGAAAACACTCGTCTGTAGTGTAGTAAATATTATCATTTTGCAAAAAAGTTTCTATTTTATTTTTGATTGAGGCCCTGGACAATTTACTTATTAATTTTTGCCATAATTGTAACAGAATATCAAATGCATCTATTTTTCCATTGAAAAGGAGCCTGCAAATTTGCAAACCCTTTTGAATTTACCAGATGCTCTAAACTTGTTATACCCAACATAAATATAATAGATCATAATTTCATATGAAACTTTACCGTAGTCAACAAAGCAAGAAAGGCACGCGTACAAATATCTCTTAACACGTGGCCCTACGCAGGTAACCCCAAAATTTAAAAATATCAAGCAGGGGTTGGAAACCCTTCCAGAAATATTTTTACCTATAAAGAATGAGTCACACGTCAGATATGTATCTTATTTTGACAGAATTATGTTTATTCATATTTTAGCACAGCAATGCTCTTTGTGTGCCTCGTTATGAATATTTGAATAAAATTATGTAACACAATTGTTTTAATGTGGCAGATAACACTTCCAAAAATTTAAAAAATATATTTGGAGAATTAATAATGTAATAATGCAGAAAATGTATGTTTGTGCAGCTACCGACAGATTAAATTTAACGATTTTTTTACCTAATGTAAGTATGACTTTCTTGAAATAATTCGACAGTATCAAAAGTGACTTTAAATAATTTGACAGTGTCAAAAATGATATCTTTTATTAATTGATATGCCTCATTTCGCCAACGAAAATAAAGCTTACACAAGCGGAAAGAGCACGCACTGTAGAATATTTGGATGATGGATGGATGTTAGGTTGTGTTGCCAAACTTCTTCATGTTAGCAAAATATGCATATTTAAATTGAGAAGATGGTTGCAAGGCAAAGATTTAGCCTAAAATCATGGTGGGGGAGCTACTAGGAGAAGCAACTTGGCTCAAGATAAAGAGATGGTAAACTGGCTAAGAACATATCCCTTTGATTCGGTTGTATCAGTTTTCCATGAGACGTATTTCCTGCCTCAGTGTGGATGGCTAGGCGGTGAATTAATTAGAGCAATATTAGCAATTATTCGGCTGCAAGAAAGTCTGGGCTATGTGGCCGCCTCAAGGAGGAAATGCTATGCCAATAATTTTATTTACAAAGATAATGATTTCTAGCCGCGAACATTATTTTTCTGGCGATTAAGTATTCCGATCATACCATGATAAATCCCTACGTGGAAGGAAGGGATGGAAGGAAGACTCAATGACGAGCATTGTAGATACTTGCTGCAAAACATTATGTTGCTATCAGTGCAGCAATTGTATCTAAATAACTTTACCTTCCAACAAGTTGATATTAGTTGTATTAATTTGTAACACAAATAATTTAAATTTATACTGTAGGACAATTGCCCAATTCACACGTGCAGAGTGGTACGTGACTGGTTGCAAAACAGCAATATTCAAGTTTTACTTTAGCCATCCAGAAGCCCAGATCTCAATCCAATTGAGAATGTTTGGGGATGAATGGTTTAAGAAATTTACTCTAGAAATGTTCGTCCTTAATGCAGGGAAGAACTTGTGGAGGCTATAGAGAATGTTTGGGAAAACATGGATATTCATTACTGCTAGATGTTGATTCTTTCTATGCCGAGATATTTAGAAGCTGTAATTGCCAGCAATGGAGCACCTACCAAATATCGAATCAATTTAGTTTTCTTCACTTTACCAGTTATTTATAATTAATTATACTAAATATAGTTAATTCTACATTTTCTTCTACATTTTCACCTGAAGTATAACCGTGAAAAAAAGTATAACTGTCAAAAAAGCATAACGTCAAAAAAGACACCCTTAATCGTTGTCAAAATGACAAAGAAGCTCATAAGTCTCGTTAACTTGCTCGCACGTATACGATACAATATATGTAGAAGTAATAATTGGTTAATAATTAAGTGTGGTAAAACAAACAAAAATTCTTATACATATTTTTCAAAACTAACTCCATGGGACGAGGATCCACTTAAAATAAAATTAGTTTAATGCAGTTTTCTATTTGATTTTGACGTATTGTAGTTGTACCTACAAGAAACTAAATTACACTAAAATGCAGTAAGCAACTCCTACCAATACTCGAAAAATGTAGTGATTGATTACTTTTTTACCAAATTTTTTGGGAAATGAACGATTGCTCCAGTTCAAGCCCCATGTATCCATAACTCATCTGTACGTATGTCTAAGGGTAAAAATCCACGATTTTGAAAAAACAGTTTTTTAAAATTTCGGAAAATGTAAGAATCCTGAAAATCATCATAATGTATACAAATATAAAGGTAATATTTATTCCAAATAATATACTTGACAATAAACATTTTCAGTCACCAGAGATATTAGACATTAATAATTTATTAGGAGCAAAAACAATAAATTATCACTTGGTAACTAATTTACTTAATCATTTTAATCGATCATTTTCTAACTCGTATAGTATAGGAAATACAATAAAATATTTATATTTTACACTAGTAAATAAATCAAGTTCATTCATTCACATTTTCACTTCCTGCTTCTTACACACCTGCCCAACGACCTTCTTAAATAGCAGTTTCCAGTCTTGAACAGGTCTTGCAGATAAGGGGAACCCTTGCTTTTACACTACAGTGACGTCATTCATTCAAGACATCGACTACCTCAAGAAGGTCATGGTTGGCATTGTCAGATAAGTATATTTGTAGACACAAGATTTGACTAAAGGAACTAGGGGAATGTATATAATAACTACGTCAGAGAATCACGTCACAGGGTATTTAACATTCTTTAAGTATTGTTGTGAAGTTGTAAATTATATATGACTGATCAGATCATATGAAGATTTAAAGAATGGTCGTTGATCATGTGATTTTCCCACTAGCACACTGGTTTTATAAAGGTATGTAAATTAAATGATTAAACAATAATACAGATGATTTGTAATATACATACTACAAATCATCTATATGATTGTTTAGTCACACAATTTAAATCGTATTTTGTCTAATTAAGAAATGATATAAGTATTATTCTTTAGAACAGATAGAATTAAGCATTATTGGTATAAGAAATAGTATACAAATATCAGTGGCGGTTCATGGGTCAAGAGATAGGGAGGTCAATTAGAAAAGTTTACTGTATCACCTACCTTTTAAAGTGATTTAAATTCCAAGTCAATCCTCCGGTCTTTTTGAGATGCAAAGTGGTCAATTACTTTTTCATTAAAGTCTTTTATCTTCTTTATTAATGCCCTTTCTATGGTAAGCATAGCTAAAGAAGATAACCTTTCCTGGCCCATGGTATTTCTTAAAAATGTCTTTATTCTTTTTTAAGGTGGAAAAACAACGTTCACTTTCGACGGTAGTCATAGGGAGAGTACACAAGATTTTTAACAGTTTGACACTTTCAGAAAAAGTATTGCACAAATTATTGTTAATAAAAAGCTGTAACAAAGCAACTGCACCTTCACTATTGGAAAAATCTTTTCGGCTATATAATACTTCTAATTCAGTTTTAAGTTTCAAATGATTTATGACTGGATACTCCATTTTAACTAATTTAAACATATCTTAAGGAAAGCTTTTTTATAATCTCTAAATCGATCTGCGTGAAATAACTGAGACACTGCTAAATGATTACTGAAGCCAAACCTGTTTTTGATCTCAGATGTAATTATATCACAAACTTCTAATGAAATTCTCCTTTTTGATTCTTCCGTTTTACTTCTCTGGGCAGACTGCATGGATGTCTCCTCCAAATAGTTATTCAAAATTTTATTTCTGATGTCTTCAATTTTACTATTAAAAACGCTAATATACTTATTTACTGTTATGACATCGATATTACATTTTTGTAATTGATTGAACAATATATCACAATGAGGCATAACTAAATGAAAAAAATACCAGGAAAGAAAATGTTCATTTTGTAAGTAGTTTTTTAAACCAATAGCTTGGTTTAGAGTGTTGTTTTCTGATTCATTATCAATGATTTTTTCTAAACAATCTAATAATTCTGTTCGATAGGTATAAACAGTCTCTATGCACATCGTGTTGGAGCCGCTTTAGGTAATCTCACCTTAACAACATCATCTAACACGGCTGTTCTTTTTTGGCGATTTTCCAGAGAATGAAAAAAAAGCTATGTAAATTTGCAAAAAAAAATTTTATGCTTTATCGTCATATTAGGTTTTGGACGGTCACCACCTTTGAATTTCACTCGGTCTTCATAACCCAACTTATGTCCATCTTTCAGTTTTAATATATTTTGTACAACACTCATATTTAATAGTAAACACCAAAAACACCGTTTTACTTAATTTCACGACAAGTGGAGATTTACTAATAAAATGTTCACAAATAAAAACATTAAAAACAACGCGACAGAATTTACTGACCAACGCGTACCTAGTCAGCATTAAGACTGCTCTACTGAACTTAGTGAACTTCGTGCGTTACCGTTTCTGTAAAATGTGTCAGGGACATTGTCCCCGCCAGTGTTTTCTGTCCCTTTTGCTTTCTGACGATTCGCGCATAAGTCTATTTCACTTTAATTCGTTGTAAATTCGGTCCGTAGCTAGCCTTGAGGACAAGTTGTGGATTGACCCAAGATTTTTAAATTCTATAAATGAATAATGTAATGAATATGAATGTAGAGGCTCGGAGCTCGGAGGGGATACGAAATCCTGCGATCTAGAAATTTGAATAGTATTGTGCATATAATGAACTAGAAACTTTAATATATTTTTTTTAAGAATATTAAAAACATATATATTATATATTTTTAAACTTCAGAAAATGAATTGCTCTATTTTTTTATTTGTATGTGGGAGGTCATTGACCAAATGACCCTATAGAAGAACCGCCAGTGACAAATATAATAGTTTTGTAGATAATTATTAATTTTATCTGCACTAGTCGCATATGTTTTTATTTTACACAGTGTGTCCCAGATTTGATCACCAGCATTGGGTTTTCGGTTATTGTTAATGGTAAAAAGATGGTTAAACCAGAAAAGTTTCGTAGGATGTTATGACAATTTCAAATATTCTTTCAAAAACATTCTGGTTCCAAAAAAAAAAAAAATTGAAATTTATTTCCAATTTCCGTTGTTTTAAAATTTAATAAAATCATCGTTATTCTCCTTTTGTTTGATGTGAAAGCCGAGTTTGGAACATACTGTAAACTGACTGTCAATTTCATTTTCAGAAACTGTTTTCAGATAAAAGATACTGTTGGATTGACATTTCTAAAAGATTTCATTGTCGATTCGAAATATATGTAGTTACCTGTTGATTATCTAATAACATCCACATCTTTGGTGAAAAATTAATAAAAAATCAACATTTTAATACCTCTTGGTATAACCAACATCAGAAAATATGGGCCAGTTTTTAAAAAAGTTGATCTATGTATATTAACGTCATACTTTATGACTCTCCATTGATTAAAGAGAGAGCCAAAGTAATTAAAAAAAAATATAATACACATGTTTTCATATGCCTAACTTGAAAATAGTCATACGAAGTGTCGCTCAAATGACAAAATCAATATTGTTTACCTGTTGTTGTCGTCCTTACTATCGATGGTGATTTAAATTTGACCCTTGGAACTGAAATTTTTGCATTTTGACAAAATTGCAACAATTATATTTATATAAGGTATTTAAAATGCTTCCCATTTATCATCAAAAGAATTTAACCAGATTAAATAAAATTTTGTATATTCTTATGTAGCATGTATGTACTGCACATATGTAAAAAAATGTGCTCTTTTAAATCACATTATCACAAATGGAGGTGCGATTTAATAAAATTACTTAAAAAAATTTTAAAAACATTTTTTTATATGAAACAGACGCATTATCGAATTTATACAATAATTTACGAACGTATTGTATATAGCAATATATCTCAATAAATTAAAGAGGCTGGTATAAGATACAGGAGAAGCCATATTTTAATAGTAGAAATTTTTTTCACCGTTCTCTAACTTTATTTACATATTTTTCACTAAAATTTGTAAATCAATGCTGTAGATTAATTCAATAGGTATTAGGTATAGGAGAATCAAATCCATTACCCAGCTCAAGCTCTACAACGATTTTGTTGTGGTTTAAAATTGCATTAATTGCAAGAAAAATAAAATGTCGTATAAAGCATCATTTCATTACCGAAAGAAGCAACAGTATGTTCGTATTGTGTTAATAAATCAGGTCGGTCGTCGTGGCGTAATTAAGTGAGTTTCAAGTGGCCATATGGCCAAATCGAACGACACCAAGCACTGTTGTTGCATGGATGTTTGGCTCCCCTATCAAAATCTATGTCGTGCCGACAATCCTATTTTAACAATTGTTTCGGCCCATCAAAGAGTTCCTATGCTCTATAGATTATTTCTAAATATTTATTTTGTTTTGATTACGCTTTCGCTTTATTTAATTATTTTTATGTACTTTGATAAGTTGTGTGCATGGAATAATTCGACATTATATCAAATAATTAATAAAATAACATATGCTTTATTTACAAGAATTTATTAATAATTATTATTACTGGTTATTCTGCTTTCAGTCAAAACTTGGAACATTTTCATTTTAATAATGACTGGTTAAATATTTGAATAATATTGTTCATTCCATTGTTATTTGTATGTTCATTCTACGATGTTTTCTGGCACCTTCTTTTGGGTATTAAATCATGGACGCTGCCAAATAGTTTTCCAAGGATTGAAAATTAATATATATGCTTTTATGATTTTTTTTTCGAAAAACAGAAAAATAAAAAGGTAATTCTAAAATATCTGATGTAGCCAGCACATAACTTTCTTATCATCCTGATATAAAAAAATCATTCTAATTTAATTTTTGACTTGCCTCAATTAAATTTTAAAACCGTAACTTGAAACGTTTCATTAAAATTTTAAAAAAATAATTATCAGCGTCCTTCGATATTGTCAATAATAATTCGTTATATTTTTTTAAAATTTTTTATTGACATTGACATTTTTGTACCTAACTAAATTAGACATTTAATATGTCAAACTGCCAAATTTGTCCTAACCCAATTTTATGAGGTCAAATGTGTACAAAATGTCTGTTTATATCAGCTTTATTTAAGTAATTGGAAAATATATTTTATTGGCTTGATATGATAGACCTGATTCCTGATTTATAATGTTTCATCAAGAATATATTTTTCGTAGTCAAGTACAAAAAAGTTTGTGCCCCGTGGACCGCCTTTCAGCAGGCCAATTAATTATACTCATCACAAAATTTATCATTGTCTTTGGCTTTTAGAACATGTGTTTCAAATTTGAAAGCCCTATTTCAAAAATTGTGGCTGCTATCCCGATACTACAGACATGCAGACAGATTTTCTTCCTAAAGTTATATTTTTTCATCATAATTCATTACTGAACCGTGACAATAGTTTAGGTATAAATAGGGTACATTGTTAGATTAAGGTTAGTTTTAATCATCTCCAGATGATGCCAACTTGCTTGGCGAAACGCGCGTCGAGGGCAGTATATAGTGTTTTGGTGTTTCGTGGAAAACTACGTCAGTGTTATCTTCGCATCAAAGGGTCCAACCCATTCCAGTAAAGCTTATCATAGATAAGTACAACATATATCTTTTTAAACAATTGTTTTCCCGGCTATTTGCCAAAACGCTGAAACTTGGATTACAAGTAACCCAAGTAATCCAAGTTTCATCGTTTTAGCAAATAGCAGGGAATATAATTGTTTAAAAAGATATATGTTGTACTTATCTTTGATAAATTTTGTAAAAGTAGTAAATAAAATTAGCAAAAAAATATTTTTCCGCGTTATTATTTTTCATTTCACTCTATATTTTAAACTTTTACCAAGAAGAGGATACCTAATTTATTTTTAAATTATTCTACCCAATGGGGAATTTCCACTATATAATTTCAATTATCCTGTTCTCTGAAACCATCAATGTTTATTATATTGGGGTTTACTAGTTTTTAGTTACATTGGATCTTTTGAATGAGCTATCTTGACAAAGCTAAAAGCAGAAACACGTGTCGGTAGATATTTTAAAGTTTTTAAAGTGATTGTTCAACTGGTGAGTACCTTTTGTTTTATTTATTTTTGGTTTTACTAGACAGAATAGTTGAAATTAAAAACAACATTATTGAGTCAGTCACACTGAACATAATGTGCATATTATCTTTTTTGTAATCCAAGTTTCAGCGTTTTGGCAAATAGCCGGGCAAATAATTGTTTAAAAAGATATATGTTGTACTTATCTATGATAAGTTTTTGTAAAAGTAGTAAATAATAATTAGCAAAAAAATATTTTTCAGCGTTATTATTATTCATTTCACTCTATATGTTAAACTTTTAACAAGAAGAGGATACCTAATTTATTTTTAAATGATAGTTTTCCGTTTATATGTTTCCATTGATTTGTAATACATTATGTTATATCCATGTTGTTTCAGCTTACTTCATCCCTAAAATTTGAAAACCAGTTACTACAAAAAAATCGGAATCTAGGTAGGTCAGGAACAAGATATGTAGGTTAGTTAGTATATTGCATTTTAATTTCACTCCCCCTCCACTTAAGATCACCCAATTACGCAAATGCCAAATTCCTGAAAACATTGCAGGGCTTGCTTGTAGCTGTAAGAGGCGATTGGACGTATCAATTATTTGTTTGTATACGTACGAAATTTTTATTAGAATTACGGTTTCGCCCACTAACACGAAATTTTAAATAACTATTAAATTTTTTGTGCCTTTTTTTTAAACCAAAATAAAAATTAGGCTCATAAGTTTTTTTTTTTTTTTTTTTCTTTACGGGTTGCGGTTTAAACTACCCGCTGTACTGAAGCTTAAGCTTATTGTACCCCATAGTCTCATTACTCCATAAGACCCGTTCTATTCCAGAAGGCGAGTATACAGTTTATGGGAGCTCTGGCTATCTCTTCCGGGGTTAAAAGTGGTCCCTCGAAGTGTGTTAGTCTCATTGCCGTTAGGGCTGGGCATTCACATAAGATGTGGTGGGGAGTTTCTTCCTCTTCACCACACATCCTGCAATCTGGATTGTCTTTCACCCTTATATTGGTTAGGTGTTTGTTTAGTGTGCAGTGTCCTGTTAATATTCCCACTGCACACCTCAGCTGTTTTCTGCTCAGCTTTAGCATTTCGTTGGTCCTTGCTCTAGATATTTCTCCGATGAACAAGCGTGACTGTCTCATTCCCGGTATCTCTATCCAGTGCGAGTAGTGTTTCTGTCTTAATAGTTCCTTTACCGATCCTTTTGCGGTGCTATAAGATACCCCGCAGGTCGGTTCGAGACCTGTTAGAATTGATTTAGCGCCTTTTCTGGCTAGCATGTCTGCTTTTTTCGTTTCCCGTATTTCCCTGGTGTCCTCGTGTCCACTCCAGTTGTACACTGTTGTGTTCCGTAAGTTTCTCCAGGGACTCCAGGCAGTCTTTTACTGTTTTAGATCGTATTTCTACTGCTTCCAGAGCTCTGAGGGCTGCTTGGCTGTCAGTGATGATACGGATTCTCTTATTTTTGTATGCCCTCCGTATCATTTCTTGTGCACAGACGTCTATTGCTGTGATTTCGGCTTGGAACACTGTTGTGATACTTCCGAGGTTCAGGCTGATGTCTGTCCCTGGTTGTTCTCCCGCAACTCCTGCTCCGCTACTGCTTAGGCTCATAAGTTACAAATAACCTAAATGTTTTACTCTATTAATAAAATAAATATTAGGCTCATTAGTTTGAAATGACCCAAATATTTTACTCTGTCAATAAAATGTAATTGCACTCAGTGCAGCAACGCTGCTTTAAACCAAGAAACCATTAAACCATATTCACTTAAACTTTGCAGTGTTCGATTGCATTTAAGTGAGTGAAACGTCCGACTACGACCGATGCTTATGAAATAAAATAAACATAACAATGAACCGCTATAAGAACTTTGCACTTGCGTATATCTACTTGTCATCTGTATCAAGAATCAGTGCACATTTTGTTCTCTATCCTGGCTAACGCTGCAAGGTTTAAATGAACAGAGTACAGTAGGTACGTTAGAGACTGTTTCAAGTAACAAGCAGTTCTAAAACTTTTTCATTGTATTGTTTTAAGAACAAAAACAAAATAATACATAGGAATAAAAAACTTTCAATGGGTTTCTGCAGATGTCAAGAATCGGTGGTTTAAATATAACTACGCACTTAAAACTCACCCTGTATACTCTTACCTAATAAACAAATATTAGAATGCATCTGTATCTAAAAATTTTAAAATAAAAAAATATATAACCCCCTCTCTGAGCCCCTTTTTTTTTTTTAAAAAAATTTTAATAATATAATTAAAAAAAATTTTAAAAAAAAGAAAAATTTTTTATTGAATTATTACTCCATAATTTATCTGTGATTATAAATTTATTCCATTTAAATTATTTTTTTTTTGCGACATTATCATGGCATTTGTCTGCATTTTTTAAATTTTTGTTATTAAAGCCTTGTAATTTTTTCAAGTAAAAAAAACAAATTACGACATCCATACAAAAGCTTTAAATTACCAGATACATTTTTATTGAATTATTTAAATTTTTAAAATTCCAAGTCCTTGTTGGGAATATTACCCGTTTTGGGAACAAGATCATAGTGATTGTTTATATCATTAAGTTGCCTTAAATTATCTTTACACTATTGTTTGTATTTTCAGGTAAGTTAAATGCCAAATTTTTTCAAAACCATTAGTAATAAATAAAAGAATAACCCGACACTAAAAACTAGAAAGTTAAATTTAGGAGTTGCTAATGTCGATATTGTTTAAAAACAATATTTTGATAGATAAACATATCTTACATTTGCCTTTACAATGGTTTAAACGTGAAGCTTCGACAATTAATTTCTATAATTTGCAAACCAAAATATTAAAAATGAGTATATCCTCGTCTCATTTAAATAAAAGATATACGTTGCACGAATTAGACACCACCACAGAATCAGAGACTGTGACACGAGTCAGAGTCAAACCAAACCAAACCGAGACGGACCAGTTATGCGTCCGATTGTGGCGTACCAACAGTGCTATTACACTACTTTTTAAGATGACTTGAACCTAAGCTAGTAGCATCCACCTTTTCTAAAATCTTAAGCTACACAACCATGTAATGATAACGTTTGAAGTTCTTGAGCCGAATTAATAATTAGTATAATAGCAATAGCACTGTAGATTATTGTAACTAATTTTGATGTTCTTTGGCTGTACCTCTCAAGTTTTTCAATTTCTTCTCTGATGTAGGTAAAAAGAAATGTAACATTTCTTGATTTACTCTTATTAATATTTTCCAGACATCGTAATTTACAAACAATATATAGAGATAATTTCACCTTAAAAAAAAGTAACCCTTACACCACATGAATGGTCCCTTCAATGTATACAAATAATATCCATATAAAAAGATTAATGGTTTTATTTTAAAATTAGGAACAAAAAATAAACCTTTGAGTTTCCAATCTAGATGAATTTAAATATAGGTGCATTTTTTAATTTAAACTAATTCGACATATCAGAGACCCTCAAAATGTTTTTTTACCTGTTGATGTATGTTTTCCTATTGAAAGAGTATGGTTGCGAGAAGGGAATGCAATAAAGTTTCGCAGTGATATAAAGCCAACTGTGGGAATATTTTAAAACAAAAAATTATCAAAATATTTTTTTATTATTGGAGAAACTTAAAAAAAATGGTACCAAAAACAATAGTTAAAAAATTTTCTTTCTTAATAGTTTAAGCTATGATATAAAAAATTAAATAATGAAACAAATTACATAACATAACAATAATATATATCGGTATGTTGCCCATCAGCACAATTATGTTTTTCTAAAAACAAGCTATTGTCAATAATATTGGATTGATAGGAACCTTAGCCTCTATTTATATAAAACTGGGAATTCGCAAAGTGAGCGGAAGTAGGCATTTATTTTTAATATTTTTTCTTATAAATATTTAAAAATATAGCAAGATATTTAAAATGCTATTGTTCCAACGACTATAATAATTTTTTGTTGTTAATTTTTGTTCTAGTTAAAATTTGTGAACTGACAGTGAAAATACTTATTTAAAAAAACGTAAAACATACATAAATGGAGACACTCCCCAAAACCAAAGCCGGAGCTACATTATTGAAAAAACGCGAACACACAACTACTCCTTTCGACTTCGTCAGGGTCGAAGCCGCGATTTGAACCCAGGAGCCGGCAGACAGTAAAATCAGCAACGTTTGTCGCTTAACGTTTTAGCCCACTACGCTTCCAAGCAAGTTAGATCACAAATTTTAATTATAACAAAAATTAACAACTATATTTTTTTACAATAAATATTTACTATAAACCAAGAATAAATAACTCATTGTACGGAATCACAACCTTAATGCTGTAGTTGTTTTTTTGTTATTATTTATGTAATTTTTTTTACCGTAAATCGTTGTTGTTCGTAAAAGATCTAGAACTGTCACACGCCCTGAGATTTAAATCTTTTAAAAGATCTAAATAATTTTTTTTATCTTAAATCATTCCAAGATACTTTTATCTCAAACGATTTTAGCAACGGTAGTCACAGTCAGTAATTTGATGGTAAGTGAAATTCGACGACCTTGTCCCGTCTTTTAGCGGCTCGTATATCAGCGTATACGCAAAAGCTATGAAATCTTAGGCTAGAGTTGTGTAGGTGATATACTATCATTCGGAGATGATATAAAGAAGTTGGTGTTGTACATTTAGTACTGAAAATATTTCCTGAACAATAAAATTTAAGATATATGCCACATGCCACAGGATACTTTTTTTGTTGTATGTTCTGAATTACTCAGGAGAGGAAAAGCCAGAGCGTCCCATATTGTTGAAATTAAAAAAAAAAAATAAATAAAAATACAACTCTATAATTATAAGCATTTTATTGATAACGGTATAAAAAACGTGAAGAAAATCCTACAACTGCTCTATAACATATTTCTCCTAAAACACAACTTTGTTGCATTGATTTAAAACATGAACAGAACTGTTGATCATATTATATTTAAAAGGGGGAGAAAAGATGTTCTTTGGAGGATAGATGTATATTTCTTTTAAAATATATGTAGAGATTGAAAAAGCTCGATGCTTTCAGTCAAGTCTGAAATTTGGTTTGTTTTTCGTTTGAGTAAATTCTTTGTACTTTTTGTGAATTGTAGATTGCATATAGTTTTTATTTTAAATTTTTTAAATTATGCTTTTAATGAGCTATAACTAACGACTTTCTAATGTTTTGTTCAATATGTAGTCATACCGTTTTTCTCTGAAAATTTAAAATTAACTTTTCTTAAACACCGTTCAATGATAAATAGACGTCACGATATGTCTATGAACCCTTTGAGGAATAGCAAATGCCTTGGAAAATTTCTTTTCGAAATTTTGAAAATAAAAAAGAGGTTTTGTTTAATGGCACATGGGCTGAGTGTAAAACCCTATGGTGTGGTATGCATTCATTTAATTACTGGTATGTAACTTCGTGGTAGAATGGTAAGGACATTTGCTTTTCACCCTGGAGTCCCGGGTTCGATCCCCGGTCGAGCTAGGATTTTTTCTAAACCAGAAATAAATCTTAGCATACTCGGACATTAGGTGTGTGTCCATTATCTCTAGATGTATAGCCCTTTCCCACACAAGGTACCTTGAGGTACCTACAAGGGGGTTGTATTGCCTGTTATGTTTATATTACCTGTGGTGGTATCATAGACCTGTTTGTTTACAGAGATATTTTGGAAAATATCGTGTTATCTTATCCTAAGCGCAGTGGGGAATGCCTCTACAATTTATTTTCCAAGATAATGACCCTAAGCACACATTATACGGCTATACAAGACTGGTCTCGGGAACATAGTACACGTGTTTTCGAGTACCCTGCAGAGTATCTTGACCTGAGTCCCATAGAAAATCTATGGGAAGAAGTAAAGTGATAGACTAAAGTGGACACGACAAGATCTGAGAGATACAGTGACTGAGGTTTGGACAAATTTGCTGGAAGACGTTATGGAAATATCAATTTCCTTAAAGTTTCTACGAAAATCGTTGCAAATAATGGTATTACAACAAATGATTAAAAGTGATTTAAATTAAATCCTGTTTTGTTGTTCGTTGTGTATATTATTAATAAATTTTATATTTGTTGCTTTACTTTTACTCATTTATTTTTTCAAACTTTATTTATGTTAATATAATTTAATAATATTACAGAATTTGACACTAATATCTAATATGATCTTAAATTAGAAAAATCTAACGCCACCATATTTAACCTAAAATATGAAAATGTTATATTTTCAGCTCATCAATTGTTCAAAATAATTATAGATTGTTGCTTTACTTTTTGTCCAACAGTGTATTATTAATTAAAAATTAATACTCTCTATTCTTGCTTCCTTATAAAATATTTTAAGCTAATGTTTATAAGTTTATAGTAATGGTAATGGTCACAGTAATAGTAACGGCAATGGCAGTGATAATGGTAGTGGTAATGGTAATGGTGTACCATACTTATCAGCTTAAAGTCACCACCTTCTCATATGCTTCCTTTCTAGCACTATTTGTAGTGAGGTGTACCAGAAAAAGAGCAGAGAGGAAGGTGGTGATTTCAAACTGATGAGTATAGTGCTTATCTTGCTCCCTCGTCGAATCTTTCCGATCTTCTAATGGAGGCCAAAATGTCACCAAGTGCGAGGCATATCATCTCCTCCCTTAGAAGTGTCTTACAATTAGCACTGACGGAGGCAGGCGCCCGAACGTTTTACACTGCCGCAGTAAGTGGTAGGATGTTTTTTTCATTACTTCCGCCTCCTGGACATGTAAGATCTTCTTCAATACCTATCAGTGATAGATGTCTCCTAAATTTGTAGTGGCCTGTCAGTACTCCGATTAAAAGATTCAGTAATTCGACTCCAGCCTAGTAACTAGGGCGATCTCGACTTTCGAACGTAATCAGATCCGTACTGGAGCCTTGGCCTGCTGACCGCCATGTACAACCATTGTAGAATTCGTGGGTTGAGGCCCCAATTCCTATCTACCATCCGGCTCAATTTTTTATAATCAGGTGGCTAAAAATTTCGAAAAAAATTTCGAGAGTGGAATTATGATATTTAATGTAACCATTATCGAAAACGCCGAGTCCTGTCAATAGTTTTAACAAGAGTGCAAAATTCGTAAATAAATAAATTCGAAGTCGACGACAAACATTTATGATCAAAATTATCAGATAAGATGTCGTAACTAGCGCCGCCTGCAAATAGTACCAAAATTCACTGACGACTAAAATTAACGCATCATCCAAATTTTACCATGACTGTATTTGATTTTTTCTAAACCGTGTGTCCGGTTTTAATAATTTTTATTTGCTTTATAGGTCAACTCTTCTGAAATGTAAAACCATGCTGATTTTAAATAAAAATTATTTTTCTTTAAAGACATTTATTATTATTATTATTATTATTATTATTAAATACAGGGTGTAGAAATAAAGCTATGTTTTTCATCAACAATTCAAAACAACCTGTGGGAAGCACCAGTAGTAAAATTAAAATCCAGTTTAGACCTAATCGTAGCCTTATCTTTTCTTAACATCGTCGTTTTTGGTACACATTTTTATCCTTCTAATTAAGGGAAATATACTCCATTATATCATTGCATGCTTTTAAATATCATTTACTAGCATTATTTAATTAGCCATATCTTCGTAACCAATGGACCGATTTAGATTAAAATAAAGAGAATGGATCTGCTCATAGAATATGTCATTAGGTAGCTCATTTAAAAAAAAAAAATCCATAAAGAACGAAGATAGGAAAATCCCAATTTTTAAAGGTGTCCGGCATTTTGGTTTATTACATGTCTGTCATATTTAACTATATGTTTTGTAGCCTACCTAATGACGACAAGTTTGTTTAAATCTGTCTCGGTATATCTCCCTTAATAGCAAAGATAAAAAAGTGTGCCACAAACGAAAATATTAAGAACAGATGTGGATATAATTGGGCCTAAACTAGATTTTACTTTCGCTGCCGAGAATCATTAAAATCGGATAAACGGTTTAGAAAAAAAATCAAATTCAAAATCATGGTAAATTTTGGGTGATGCATTAATTTTGGTCATCAGTATAAATAATACCATCATATTTGTCACATTTCAAAACATAACCTTAACAATAAATTACGCGACGTTTTGTCTAAAAATAATAATTACCCCTAAACAAAATAATTTGATTCCCATTTCGATCTCGGACAAAAAGTATAGAGCCACATTTTTATCTGATAGGTGCGGTGCGTGAAAGAGAGTGACGAGTGCTTCCACCCAGATCGTGCGGGTTCAAAACTGGACTTGACCAAGTCGATATAGTGGATGAGTGGACCTGTTCGCGTCACCATCTTTCTTTGGGATTTAAAACTGTGAGTTCCATGTACCTTCGATGCGAGCACGTTAAAGATCCCCCACGACACAGTGGCATTCGGAACACAAATGGTGATGAACTTGTCTCCCTTCGTAAGTTATTAATTTAAAAAAAGGACAACACTGTGAAGCTGTCACATTCGTTTCTGGTTACCCTGTTCAATTAATTTGTTTTGAACTTTTTGAATCATAATAAACAACATATTACAAAAAATAATAATTAGGTACGGCAGAAAATGCTTTCTAATATCAACGTTTTAAAATAATATAACTAAATTTAATATTTTAATACATAAATTATTTATGTTTTGTAAAAAAAACTGCTTACTGCAACAAAATACTAACTAATCAATAAAACTTTTTAGATCTTCTGACATGTACCGCATCCATTGTACGTGAGCCTTTATTGTTTATTGTGGTGTATTCCCCTCGTCCTGGTGCAAGAATGTAGAAGTAGACACACCGGGTCCTTTAGTTGCAGCTGGCGGTTCCTTTGTTTGGAGCCCCGAGTGAAAGGTAAAGGGTGTAGGGCACGCGTTGGCTTCTCTTCGCCCCTCATAACATCGTGCAATACTTACCTGTAGATGACTGCAGCCCTGCAGAGGGCATCGATTATTAATGAAGTCACTCGGCTACTAGCTCTTGGCCCATTTAATTAAGAAACGCCACTTTAATTCAGTATGTTCGACCATTTGGAAAGCGTGTTAAATGTTTTATTATTAATATTGACATTGACTATGCCATAACTATTGAAATGGAAAGTTGTGTAATTTTATAAAAGATATGATTATTAGAAGCACTGAATTAAGAGAAATATAAATTTGTTGTCTATAAACCAGTTAATTGAAAATGTTCTAAATTTTAGATGTGTCAGACAGGAAAAACATTTAAAAAAGAATATCAGAACGTAAAAAGTTGTTTATTCAAAAAACTAGTGTATTGCAAAGGCCCCAAATTTCCATTTCTTGGTTCATTATAAAAATGAATAAATAAAAAATACCACCATTAAACTATCTTCTAAAGACAGATTTTTTATTATTCTTGAAGCTTGTTTTAACTGGTTTAAGTTATAACTAATTTATTGCTTCAGCTCATTTCTGAAAATTGTTAAGCATGATATATGTGTACAGAAGGCTGTAGAATTCACTTTACAAGTTTAACTTGGAATAAATATTTATTCGAGGTGGTTATAGAAGTGGAGAAAATAATAATATTATAGAAGGATGATAGTTACTTTTAAGAGAAAAATGTATGTAAGAGCTGACCTCATTCCTCTGCTATATATTCTTCTAATGAATGCATGTAACAAACCTGCAGCATGTGAGGATGAATCCTATAAAAATCTTCCTGTATGAATATTCTCAGTTATCTCAATTTTATTCTGTATAATCTGCTTTTAAGATAATGAATAAAATAATCTGTTGCAGTAAGGTCATAAAATCTAGCAGACTACCTTTATTTCCAAACCTAGTGAAAAGAGGCAAAGAGGAAACATTTCCTCTCAAACTTCAAGAGTTATTCACGCAGTATGAACTTGTTGAAACCAAAATTGCTGTTCTTAATTTTGAATTTGAAGAGAAAAAACTTTTGCAGCATGTCAGAGTATCTCCTAAACGTAATAGTTACGATATGTTTGCTCTCTTCGAAAAAGTACGGACCAGTTATCCAAGAAGAGAAAACAACACACTAAATGGTAACTTTCTGTTAATGTAAAGGTCTTTTGTGTGTTTCTTTGGGATGTTCGGTGGCCCAATATCGGAAATTTTATTTATTAATAAATTCTTTTAAATACAAATGAGCTTTATTAGACATAAAGAGATGGTTTTTAATATTGGGATCTTCATTTCTAAGCTGTAAAAACTTTTGTAGAAATGTAATCGCTGCTACTTGTCATGGACTTCTGGACCAATGCAATTTTATTTGGATAAACTTTTATGAGGCATTCTTCTTACACTCTTTTCAGAAAAGTTCAAACTTGTGCATGTTGACTGATTGGTCTTTTCGTCTTGTCGCACAAGAATTTTATTTTCTGGAGTACATACTGAAAATCGTTCTGCGGTATGTTTACCGTTGACAACAGATCCTCTTGTCCGTCAATTGGCAATCTAAACCAGGATTGTTAGTTGCGAGGGAACATTTCTAACATTATAAGTCGTTAGACTTCCCTTAGATACCCAAAAAATATATTACAACATTGATACGTTTAAAATTTGGTCATGCTTACTATCCTGTCTATTTATTTAAAATTAGACTAAGCTGGATAAAAATATTATTTTAACTTTTATGCTCCATTTAATTTATTACACCTGTTTTCAATTGGATCAAAGAAGAGATATAATTGTATCATTAATTTTTAAAAGAAACTAAAATTAATCTGTAAGTTAATTTTGTAAGAACTGTGTCTTTTCTTATGTTGGTTCTTCTTGTCTGTCAAGGTCTTTCCTGTATTATCAGAGTTATAACAATGTTCTGATTGACCCCAGGAGGTGAAGTATGTGTGTCCCTGTCTATTCCTATTGTTTTTCTTCTGATTAGTGCCCATTTTTTAAATTTAGATTAAGTTACTCTATATAGCGACTGGCTACATGGTTTACGACCTAAAGCAACAAAAAAATTCTTCTAAAATGGGGTTGAACTTGGATAACGCTATCATTTCCTACAATTCAGCCACAAAAAATCCGTATTATATTTTAGTTAATAAATTGTTTTGTTTAAGAAATATTAAAATTCCTTTTTTTAACAGCTTTTTAAAATTTTTACAAAATTATTAATTAAACATATTGGTCTGTAATATGTAACTAATTTCCTATCACCAGACTTATGTATAGGTGTAGTTTTTGATTCTTTCCATAATATAGGTAAAGCCTTTAATGAAACATATATTTATGATGTGCATTAGCGGACAAATTATATTATCATGAATGATTTTTATTCCATGAGGACCCGGCGAAGCGTTACTTTTTAAGCTGGATATTATAATAACTAATTAATTTTTTTGGACAGGATCAAGAAATAACGAATTATTGACAATAGGACCATCTAAATCAGGCTCCCATGGTAGTTTGCTAATTGATTGTGCCATCTCGTTTATACAAAAATATATAAAAAATTATAAGCTGGCTTGCGTCAAATCGATGTTATTACAGAATTAGGAATAAGCTAAAGCGGTTACGGTAAGTGTCAAATCAGTACACAACAGATTCGAGGAGTTTTTTTATCAAGTCCAGCTGACCATGCAACTCGTTTAAGGTGGGCAAGGGATCATCAAAACTGGGACATGGAATGGGGTTCAGTTTTATTAAGCGAGGAGTTTTGTTCTGGCTTGCACCACGATAGTAGACGTTTACGAGTTTGGACAAATGTATGCCAATGATATTGTCAGTAACATTGTAACGATTTGGCGAAAATTATATTTTTATTGACGATAATGCTCGCTTGCATTGTATTCAGCAGATATTCAACGTCTTTGAAACTCACGAAATTGATCATAATCCTTTTCCACTACGTTCTTCTGATTCGAATCCCATTGGACATGTGTGGGATTTATTGGTAGGGCACTTCAGAACGATAAACCGGCCCCAGAGAACATTAGGCAACTATCAGATATTCTTTACATTTGATGGGCGCCGGGCGGCACAGATCTCACAACGTGTGATCGATCACATCATCAGAAACATACCCAGATGCAGGTATATTTGAAATAATCAGAGTGAGGGGCCACAAAACGAGGTATTGATGATAGCTTGTTGGCTCCCCACGGCTAAACACTTCTTAAACTAAAAATTTTTTTCTCGTTTTTTTATAACAAATTATGCAAAAAGGTTAATAAAGAAATGATCAATCCCCCCATAATGATTTTATTTTTGGGCCTAATCCTTTTATGAAAATATGAAATATCCTTAACTTTCTTGCACAGTGTATTTTACATTGAATAGGTTTCAAAATGAAAATTAGTTTCTTCTTGAAACCTATTTAGAAGTGAGTCATCAGTAAAATCAAACAATAAAGGCAACCGTATAATTTAATGCCATTACATTTATAATAAAATGTAATGGAAATTTCAATTGATACAAGTCATCCTGTATATTTGTGGTGATGGTGGCGATATTTAATGAATACCTTGTGAATATATTGAGAGTAGGCAGGTATTTATATATAATAATTTATTACTAGATAATTAAACATTTATTTATTTACATCTCATTAACCAAACAAGATGTCTTATTATTTAAATATTTTTATTGTCAAATATTAATCACTCAATATTCTCTGGAATGATGCTCCATTAAACTGCCATTTCCCATATTTATAACATGGCAAATATTTGTCAATAAGGCTAGGAATTTCTACCGTAACAACTCAATTTGTCGTGTTATTTTTGGGCCATTTATTTTACGACCAAGGAACTTTTCATCAAATATGTAATGAAACTTGCTATTAAATAAGGACTGGTAGCTAGATTACGCTTTTTTTAATAAAAATTAGTTCAACGTATATTATGTTGTGAAAAATTTTAAAATTCTGCCACAAATAAGTTTTAAACAATACTTAAGAAGTTTGTGAGACCAACATAATATGAGGTAAGTCTTGATATTGGATTTATTGTTAGTGTCAAGTAACAAGTCCAAGACAAAATTAACCTAGCATTAGTCTTGAAGCGAGTCTTTGTGTTGGCTTCGAATTGCATGTGTTTTCTTTTAGTAAAGTAAATGAATTACATTTATTTAAAAAGGGTAGTTTGTTTCCAGAGACAGATTACGAAAGAAAATGTATTTTAAATATCAATCAAAACAGCGATTTTACCAATTTGTTGGGACTAATTTTGTTATTAATTTTTGCCATGCTGTTATTAAATCTTGATTAACCAAGTTAGTTTTACCTAGTAATTGTGAAGTCAGTTAAAATCGATAGTGCGGTTAGATCAAAGGTTTTAACTCACTAAGGTAGCTTCCTTAAACACTAAAGCACTTGGTACTATACATGGCAGGCTTTTCACCAATTAAGTTGGCATCACCTGCAGATGGACATGGTAGCCAAGTGGGTAAAGCGCTAATAGCTATTTACTCGGTACCAAAGATCGATGGTTCGAATCCATCCTGGATCGAGTTAGAAATTGTATTTGTAATATTTTTTTTAGATTAACACTAGTTAGTTTTGTATTGGATACTTCTCATAATTTGACTTGTTATGTTGACGAACTCTTTAAATAATGTTTGGGACACTCCCTAAATATTGTACGGTATTAAAATATTGGTATTAAAATATTGTATTTTTCTGACTAGCAACTCATGTCATCTGTCAAAGACTGACCAATGAAAATAAAAAAAAGAGTTTTTGTCGAATCAAAAAGAAATTTTTTGTCTATTTTCACTCCTGGGAGTTATATCGAATATACCATGAGTGGTCCAAGTGAATATGTTACACAAAAATAAAGAATTTTTTTTGTTTTTTGTACGTAATAATTGTAATATTTACATAACGTCATGTATAATATAATAAAGTATTTAGTTTTAGCTTACAAATGAAAACTGCAATTGGAAAAATTAATATGACTACGGTTCTGCAGAAGGGTTCCTTCCTCCAGAAGTGCTCTTTGCTAATTTTCTTCAGAAAGTACAGCAGAACTTGAATTGAGAATAGAAGTAGAAATAATTACACTTTTTGTTATATTTTACTTTAATTGACCAATAACATTCTCATGATGTTCGCCATCTAACTGCAGATAACTTTTAAAGAGTTTACATTGTTGTGACTAGTAATTTTCATTAGTTGGTGTTCCTCAACGCCAGCTTTCGTTAACGTTGACACCGTAGATTATTGAGTGGTTGGATATACAATATATTTTTAACATCCAATCCGACTTATTCAGCTGAATATTTCATTCATTTCGTTAATTCCAACTGGAGAATTTTTTAACCAACCACTTGATTCTGATTTCCACCAATAAGGATTTGGTGTCAGAAATATTCGGTTCGCCTGAATATTTTTTTCTGCTTAGGAAATAAGTTTATGTAAAAATCTAAATGAAAATAGACATAAGAATAGAATAAGTTACCAGGAAGTAACACTTACTTCACAGGGGATAAATTAGGATTCTCTTTATTCTCAATAAGCCATTTGCTTATAGTAAGTGGCTTAGGTTCTCCTTGTGTAGTTTTTGAAAAAAAATGTTGTAATATACTGTTTTTTCAGTAGGAGCCAACATGGCCAATTTTTTCTTTAAAAAGGTATGTTAGATAATGTGTTCATTCTTCACCTCGCTAAGCAAGTTCCAAAGATGCTATAAAAAATTACTTTTTCTGCAAACCTTTCGGGGTATCTTTGTCGAAACTATGGACAATATTTGAAAACTTTTCTTCAGTAATAGCTGCTTCACTTTCAATTCTTTTGCTCAGAACACTCCTGTATTTTTTTTCTCATGGTATCTCCAGCCTCCTTCGCGTGGCAATGTTGTCTGTCGCATTGTAAATACGGGTTTTTCAATTGCAGCCACAAATGAGTGACTGGCTTCAGCTTTTGTCGTATTCCTAAGTTGTGCCCATCCTTTCAACTTAGCTACAGAGTGTCGATGAGGACCAACAAGTCCGAAACACGTATCCACGATTTGCAGCCTTATTCGTGATATATAAATATAACAACATCTGGCCTGATTTATATATTACCGCAGCAACATCTTCAACTGTCTTATATGATAACAATAATTTATAATAATGCTAGAATAGTTAATACACAATAATTATATCATAAATCCAAAACTTTTTTTCTATTAGACATTATTATTAGAGTAATTTTAAGAAAAAAGGTATTCTTAGTCAGCAACTCCCGAACGCAGTTTATGAATACGTATTTATATCCATTTTCATATCAATAAAACACTTACCTTTTAAATAGTATTAAATAAAACACCCTTTGTGGCGCAGATCTTTAGAATAACGAATAAGCGAAGGTGTCCCCATAAGGAGATGGACAGGTTCACTATTATGTAAGGCAAATAACAAGAAAAAACCCTATACAAGTTTTAGAGGGGAATTTTTGAAAGGAATACACCTTAAGGGTGTCTTATTATATTTTCTTCTTAGTTAATTCACAATGTAAGTAGTGGGTAACACCTGTTGCCCGTCCTTGTTACATGTGCTAATTTAAATACGTGTTATATAATTCCATTTCATATGAAACAAAACGTTATAAAAATATTATGTTTTGGAGAATTAGAATAATAGAAAAGTAATGTAATAATTTATAAAATATGTGTAATAATTATATTGGTGTATAATTATTAAATATGTTCTTGCTTCGATTTTCATTTTAATTCACATTTTCGAAACAAGCATTGTTTTGAAAAGGTGGAATTTAGTTTTTATTTTAAAATAAAACCACAATCTTAAATACAACGTACATATAACTTTTTCTTTAAAATTTGTATTTTAATATTTCTAACAGATGGGTCAAATTTACTTATTATTAGTATTTATGTGTTTATGTAAAATATGACTTTCAAATTTAATCATGTAGGAAAAATGTACTATTCCATATTGTTCATTATTTTTTTTATAAAGAAACGTATCATGATTTCTAATTTCTTAGGAAAAAACTGATCAATTAGCTTTGTATGTACTACTTAATTACAATTTTCGTTTTACAAATACTGAAAGAAAAATCAGCATAAAAAATATGCAATAGTTTCTTTTAGTGTACGTTTATTTTTTGAAAAATATGTAAGAATAACTGGACTTAATATATTTATCTTCAGAAATATGTGCATTGTGAATCGTAACTGTTTAAATAATGAGAAATATCTTTTAATTATCTTATACGTGGATTTTGTTTTTCAATAATCCATCAAAATAAGAAAAAGGAAACATTCAATGGGAAGGAATCTCATCCTGCAATATTCTAGATAATAGTTTTAAACAATAATTTTAATGGAAGATATACCTAATACGATCCCTTTTCCATGTTGGTTGAAAGTTACTAAACACGAATATAGAATTACTTCTAAATACCTATTTATTATATTATTTCCATTTACGGAAATGATATGGCATAAGTCACTAATGGATTAACGGTAATTTTTATATCAAGCAGGAAGCAGCAGAGCTAAAAAACCCAAACTTACATGTAATTAAATATACAAAAAATCAGCCGAAGGGCTTCTATCAAAACTCCCAATCGCTATTTATTTATTGAGGGTGTAAAATCGCCATCTGCAAGGGAATCCTGTTAATGATTTGTTACATGACAATTCCCTTAAAACCGTTACGATACGTGTTGTTTTTAAAAATCGTTTGTGTAAAATCCGTTACGGCAATTTTTCCGGACAACTAAACGTTCAGCGTGATTTCTCTGTTGCCAATACGCTGGAAGTAGCTCGACGCGACCAATAAGGGTTGCAAAGTTGCCCCACCTAACGCAAGCTTTGTGTACAGACAAGGCGGGGTGAAGCTTTCCATTGGGGCTTAAAACCGGCTATCTATACAAGAACTTTACACAGTGAAATGTGAATTCCAAGTTCAGTCGGTTGTGAAGCTAAGCGAGGTATGCCTCGTGTGCAATACCATCATGAAATGGAATTCGCGGCCTTCAAAAGTAACTATGCATACGGGCAGCCCACAGTGTTACAAAGATTAGGGCTGGAACCACATCTTTTCACATCTACTGCAGTGCATCTTCAGCAACATTTACAATATTTTAGATATTCAGAGCCTCTGGAATTGACCACTGCTTGCCCTTTTGGACTTGAGTTTAAAAAGTCAGGTACCGATTACTCCTCCTTGTACGCCATCTCCTGGCTGCAGAAAAAATAATCAGTCTCCAACACCAGAAGTTCCTTGCAAGAAACAAAAGTTACCAGTTTTAAGTCCACTGAAGAAGAGTAAAGCTACGAGAAAACTTAATTTTGACGAGGATAATAGTTCACCTGTCTCCGGCACAATAATTCGTGAATTAAGGCCAGATGAAAACCTGGTAATACGAAAAGGGTGACATAGATCCAGCTTTTAACGTCGTTGAAATCACTGATGAGGCTAGAGCGGAGCTTGCTAAAATAGAGAATGTCATCGGCGATTATGTCTGTCGCCTTTGTAAAGAGCTCTACGAAGATGCTTTCGGTTTAGCTCAACACCGATGTTCCCGAATTGTCCACGTCGAATACAGATGTCCTGAATGTGATAAAGTTTTTAACTGTCCAGCTAATCTTGCTTCACATCGACGCTGGCACAAGCCACGTCCCAATAAAGATAACAAACAAGAAGAGGTCGCCGAAGGTGATTTAGGCGACCAGTTTCCTTGCGGAGAATGTGGTAAAAGATTTCGAAGAATAGCTTATTTAAGAAAACATCAGGCTATACACCAAATTGAATGACAACGGCTGGTTCCAGTGAGGCCCATCCCGAGGATGCCGCCACGCCTTTGGAGACCGCCTCCACTTCCTCCAATTTGCAATAGTCAGGGTAACTCAGAGTTTACTTCTGACAGGTATGTACCAAATTTTTCTTGGATTCAACACTTTTAAGGACGTATGTAAATAATGTTTAATATGTAAATATGTGAATTAATTTTGTATATTTGTCAAAGAAGGTTTCATATTGATCTCAGTATATATTAATTTATTTTATGATAATTTGTTATCATATTGTATCCCTTAGTTTAAGAATATTTCTAATTTATTGATATTTAATAACTTATTCTCGTCAATGCAGCTTCTAGTCTTGCTTTAGCAGGATCTTTCTAGTCATCTCAATAAATATCGCTAGTCGCATTTCTAGTCATTTTCAATAAATTGTACTATGTTAATATTTGGATAGTTTATACAATAGTAACAACAATATTTGTAGTCTCTTGCTAGTCATTTTTTTTATTTTAAATAATATAGAATCTGGTGTTACTTTGACTAATGCTTTAAAAAATATTTTAGTCAACTTCCTCTTCTGGATATGGCTCCAACTTAAGTAAAATGTTTTTAGTCTTCTAATAAAGTCCAAAAACAAAAACAATGTAATTACGTATAATAAAATATAAAGCAGCTTATTGTAGAAAAGAAAATTCTATTGTGATTTTTTTAAATTTTATTTTCTAATCGAAAATCTAGTCTACTGAATCTAGTCATTTTATTATCTTTATTTTATTCAACCTTGTGATATCTAGTTTCGTAATAATGGTAAAAAAAATTAACTTAAATCATGTGTTATTTTATATTCTTTTAAAGACGGAACAATTATTTTTTAGTAAAAAAAGTACAAAATATCAGAAATAAAAAAACTGAATAGATTTTCTCTTTTTCTTTTTTTTGGTTATCATTATTTTTATTCTAGTCATATTTGAAAATATCTGATCTAAGTCTTTAGCTCTAGTCACTAATTAAGATCTCTTAATTTATAACAAAAAGTACATCGGGTGTAGATGAAACTGGGCCACCCCTATGTTTTATTGTTTATGGAAATAAATTGATGATATTTTAATATGTTGTTATACACATAAAATTACATTAGAAGACAGTATTTTCAATTTTTATGCACTTCCGATTTCGCCGAAAATGACCCCAACTTTCTTATTTTAAATGGAATACCCTGTATATTTTAACATTTTTGGAATCTATGGTGAACTCTGAATATAACAATATACATTTTTCTTTGATTTTTTGTTTATTTCTATTTTTAACAGAAATTTAAATATATGATTTAGAGTGCTGTGATTTACAAAAAATGTTTCTGACAGGGTTTCTTACCATTGCAAAAATTGAATTACTGTTTCATGATAAATGCTCTTACATAGGAGCCTTCAAAAAGTGAAAAAATCGGTTTTTCTAAAAAAATGAATAATCGTATTTGTCAAACCTCAAAATATCAAGATATTTAGAAAATACATATTTTTACGATAACAGTGATACCCATAATTTAGCAATTCAATAAGAATTCACAGTAGAAAAACTAAAATTGTTTTAAATAAATAGGTATTTTAATGTAATACACAAAACCCAATACACAAAATAGAAAACAGTTATCTCAAAATTATTTGTTTAAAATACCTATCGTGACTAGTACACTTAAATTACGTTTACTGTAATGCTAGTATAGCCATTGTTCACTTGATAACTATTTTGACAGCTACTTTAAACAAATAACTTTATTTGAGATAATTGTTTTCACAGCACACTACTTTGTGTATTGGGTTTTGTGAATTACATTATAATACCTATTTATTTAGAAAAATCATTTAGAAAAATGTTGATTTTTCTACTGTGAATTATTATGGAATTACTGAGTTATACGTATCACTGTAATCGTAAAAACCGGAAATGCATAAAAATTTAAAATATTGTCTTCTAATGCAATTCTATGTGTATAACAACATATTAAAATTTCATCAATTTATTTCTATAAACAATGAAAATATAGGGGTGAGCCAGGTTTAATTTACACCCGGCATATATTTCCTAGTCATTGTAAATAATTTCATATTTTTCATAATACATTTATTTGAATCATTACTGTAGATTCTAATAAAAATATGTAATAATTATTTAGGCACTAATGCTCCGTAACTTCACCTAGTCATTCCAAATCCTAGTCCTTATATTCTAGTCACCATTACATTATAGTAGGTATTATAGTATAAAAAAGTATTAACAATATAGGAGTAGTTGGGCGATCTAACAAATGGAAAATTGTTAAAGATATGATTATATTATGTGTATATAATACATAGTCACACTTCTAAAATATGTACCTTATTTTACATCCCCCAACTATTCTATATTTACATCTAGTCCATAATGTGTTATAATTTAGGAAAAAATGTGATATTAATTTTAATTTAGTTTAGAAATATTTAAAAATTAAGTGAAGATTTTTTTTTAAATATTTTATATGATTTTCATACAACTCTGCTCTATGGTGTATATAATTTACATTTTTATATTAGAAAATCTTCATTCTTATAAAAAATAGTGACGAATTTAAAAATTGATAGTGGACACTGATGATTGATAATGTTCAGTTTTTTGCTGCAAAAATTTAGTATCTTTAGTTGTCAATGTAAAATCTAAACAATGGAATAAGATTATTAATTTTTTATTTCTTCTCTAATATTTATATAAGAAAATGTTCTAAATGAAAGTCGTATTTTACGTAAAATGTTTATATATATACAGGGTATTCAAAAAACACATGACACAAATTCCCGTAGTTGACTACCAGAATAAGAATAAAAGTTATTATGAACACGGTTTTAGAAAAGGAATCGTTTTTATTATACAGGGTGGTTAAGATTATCTAAAAAACAGGATTTTATAGAAATTTTCTCTTATAGCACAGTGAATCTCAAGAGGGGTTAGGGGAGTTTGTGCAGCGACCATGAAATGCTGAAACTTGAGTTCGATTCATTTCGATATTTCTTCGATATTTTTCAGACATAACCCAAAATTTTATTTTTGAAATGTTCTAAAATCTTTCCTTCTCATTTTTTTAAAACTAATAATTTAATTACAGTTGATGCCCAAAAATACGACAAAAGAAGGTCTCAAATATATAAAAAAATATAGAGATCTTTTTTGCCATGTTTTTGATATGGTAAATCCCCACCATACGTAAATGTTTTCAAATCAATAATTTGAATATTAAACTAGTCTAAAATCTGTTAAAAAAATACAATCAAAATCGTTCTTCTGTTATAAGTTGTAAAATAAACAAATATCTATCTACAGAAGCAGGTCCCTATTTATTTAGAAACTTTGTTTCTAAACATGACAATTTAAAATATATTAAGAAAAAATATATAAATTGGCCAGTATTTGTGTGCCACTGGAGAAAAATTTCAAATTCAGAAATGATTTGCTGAGAATCTTTACCAAATCTTGATACTTTATCTCTATTTTTAAGTCAAATATTTGTAAAAATATGTTCTTTAGCATCACTTTTAATAAAGTCTTGAAAACAACGCATTGCCATTGCCATAAAAAACATTTTTTCTAGTTTTGTTGACAAGTAAGATTCTGAAGTTGCGCCTTGCATTTTTCGAACACCCTGTATATAAATTTTGGCTGTGTATTAAAAAACAAATGATACACATTTTCTCAAAAATATATGTTAGATTTTGACGAACATTTATTTCTAGAGATGCAACTCATTAAAAAGCGCCGTTCGTTTTTTCCGTTTCCTTTACCTAGTTTTAAAATAAATATGCCACTATTTTTTGTAATTACAACGGCATTTATGTATAATTCACCGCAACTTATCTCGTTGCGATATATCATTTTAGTTCCTGAAAAATTATGTGCGTTAAAATTGCCGAGAAAAACGAGCTCGCACATTGTTTTTAGCTTTTAATTAATTTCATATTTAGATTTAGTTACAGAGTGCGGGCAAGGGAAAAAGTTTGCAATAAGCTCCAAGCGGCAACTTACCACACTTAAAATTTTTTTAAATGAAAAATGCTTTTCGAAAAACAGCGTGAATTATTTGCCATATTTTGAAAATAAATTTTTGTTATATCTAGTCATCTTGGGATAATAGGTCAGTAGATATTGTTAAACAATTATCAGAAACCGTCTTTATAAAATAGTATTACTTCTAGCTTTTAATATAATGTATATTTAAGAAAACAACTGTATATAAAATAGATGGCCAATCTATAAAATGCGAGTGATTCTAGTCAAATTGTAACGACTCCATAAATATAGGTATATATTATGTCTAGTCAATATAGGTGTTATAACTTATACCAAAAATGTTCAGATCTCATTATATAAAATGTAGAAATTAAAATAAAAATATATTATATTATCATATACTGTACATATTTGTATATTTAAATTAGGTTTTAATCAATTATGTAAATATGTTTGTAAAAAGAAAAAAATTCAATATGTTGTAAACATAAGCTTGTGTGTTTATTTTATGAATAAATTTTTGGTTGAAAACTGTATCTGTCTTTATTTGTCACTACATTTCCATTTTTTAAATACAGATTCAGCAGAAACAGCAATTCTTACCGGCTCCTCCGGTAGAATTTTAAGTTTACGTTGCGATTCTATTGTGATATAATTTAACATGTTCGCTATTAAGGATATATATTTCAATATCAACCTCGTAGACGAAGAATAAATTTTTATACTATATTATATATATTAATTAGCATCCCATTGCTGATACTCTATTATAAACAATATCGAAAATGTTTTTGAATTAGGGCTGAAAATAGGGAATAGAAGAAAGACCCAATTATTAATATTTTGAAATTTTGATGACATGTTCAGAAAGGTAAAAAGTGGAAACCAAGAAGTTCCTACCCCAGAAGGGCGAGCTGCACCCCCTAGCCTCGCAGATTTTCGAATTTTTTAGCAAGACAGTGTCTTATACGATAAATACGTTGAGATAGATTGATTATTATGTTACACATAATATTATCTATAAAAAAACGGGGATGAGGTATGGACATCCGTTTAATTACCGATATTCGATCAGTGAAGTTAAGCAGCACTGATCGAGTCCGGCAATTGGATGGATGAACGATAGCTCGTCTAACAGTCGGTAGGCTGTCAACAGACAATCCCGGGAAGGCCGCTAGCTTGATGCAGGCGGAGAGGCAAGCCCGGGTGGAGGGTCGAAGAGACCTACCCAGGAGGTTTGCCACTCTGCTAGCGGTGCAGGCGGGCAGGCCCAGGCGGTGGGTTAGTTGCCAGTCGAGGACCGTGGTTCGGAGTCCACGCTAAACTGTAGGTCCCTAGGTAAAAAGGGCCCATTGTGGCCTACTTGCCTAGTAAAATAAGTAGCTACTACTACTACTATCTATAAAAAAGATACTTATCATAATTTTGATAGATCTAACAGACTCCAATTATAGGCTGCTGAAGTAAAGGGATGTTTCATCTTAAACTAAAATTTTTAATTCGCGCTGGATCTTCTCGAAAACAGTTTTTCCTACGCTTACGATACATAAAACGAAATCGAACAAAGCTTTTTCTATATAGTGCTGGTATCCCTTTTTAAATTTCTATTTTTTTAATTAATTGGCCCCTTAATGCGTAACGACCACAAGCGAATGTTTTTTAATTTTACATACAATTTCCACTCAAAAAATTTTATATATTTTTTTAACTTTAGTGACAAATTTACAAAGCAAGTAAATTCTAACAAAATAAAGAAATTTTCACCTAAGTGTCGAGCTTCACTCATATCCTCCCAAAAGGGGTATTTTTCGGCTTTTGAAATTTTTAACGAAAAACGCAAGGAAGTGTAAAAAGAGAACATGACAGAATTTTCCATAAAGAAGGTTCTTCATATTTTAATATATTCGAGTTACAGACTGCTGAAGTAAGACTATGTTTAAAATTAATTTGCTCATTATTGAGTATCAAAAGCAAGAGTACTTTTTATTCTATTATTTTTCTATTTCTATGCGCGTAGACGAGGCCTTTTACTTCGCCACTTCAAAAAAAAAGACGTCAAAAGCCCTATTTTAATAATATGGAAAGGAGATTATACTGAGACAGAATCTACATAAAAAATACATAAAAATAAATTAGTATAGGATATATTTTAAGTAATATTTTTCTTTCGAAACTATTTTTACAAAGCGTAGGAGAAATATAGGAAAACGTTTCAATTAAAATTTCTAAAAATAGCAAAAAATATCCCTTTTGTGTAGGGGTAGTGCTAACGCTCACCCCTTAGAGGTGGGAACTTCGAAATTTTTAAATTTTACTTACTTTTTAAATATTCCACCAAAGCTTTAAAAGATTGTTAATTTTCTGAAATTGAAATTATAGAATTAAAAAAAGAACTCGCAACGCATTAATTAAAAATAAAGATGCAAATTAATTAAAATTAAAATGCAAATTAATTCAAATAAAAATGAAAATAAAGGGTACAACCATTTTGTAGAAAAAAAACTGCTCTGTAAATTTAGTTCTGTTTAGTTTTCAAGGAAATCTAGCACAAATTATAAATTTTGGTTGTGAGCTGGTACATCCCCCTATTTCAGCAGCCTCTAACTCGAAATCTATTAGATCTATCGAAAATATGATAAGAGACTTTTTTATAGAAAATTGTATGGGTAACATTCTCTTTCTATACTTTTTCGTATGGATACCGTTTTGTTAAAAAAATTCAAAAAACCTTAAAAATGCCCTTTGAGTAGATAGAGGGGGGTGAGGAACGTTCTTTAGGAGTGAGAACTTTTTTTAATTTTCAATTTTTAACTACGTTCTGACCGTGTCACCAAAATTTCAAAACGTGATTAATTTTTTTTCCACACACTAATAGTATAGAGAATATAAAGAACGCCTTGAAAATGTTGCGATTTGGATCAAGATATCTTTTAAAACAATGAGTTAAATACTCGTATTACTATAAAATTAATATTCCAATTTGTTGTTAATAGCATGTTTTAAATTTATATATTCAACTTTGACTTCTCGTTCGAAGAAAAATCATTCACAGTTTTACTAGACCTGCGACCATTAGTCATGGTCAACAGTGCGAGAAATTATATAGGGTGGATTTCAAAATATGGAACTGATTGAAAAGTAAACTACAATTTTTTAAAGTCACATTGCAACAAGTAGGTTTGCATGTGACCAGTGGAAGATATGTGTGAACAGTTGAGGATAAGCAGTGACGGATGGTGGATTTTAGTTATGCGATATCTCATTATTGGAGCATGGAACACTGGCAATAAATTAAGGCATGACTGTCACTAATGAATGAAGCAGTTTTACAGAAAGCAATTCTGTAAAAACCCGAGAAAAACCGCAGCCTCCCTAGATTACTTTGAGACCGTTAGCAAAATATTTGTAATTTTTTTTTCATAATCAAGAGGAAAATTTATCGATCCGTTTTTTTTTTGATTTTTTTGTAATTATGACATTTTAAAATTTGCACAATGAAACATTTAATTTCAAAAATGTCATAACACTCGTAACTCTATATAAAATCAAAATCAAAGTGAAAAAGAAACATGTCGAAAAATGTTCCTTCTGATTATATAAAAAGAAATTCAAGACATTCAATCGGTTGGGAGATAGTCAATAATAATATAGGAATGAAAAGAGTCTAGAAAGAAATTCAATAAATGTACTGATATATA
>JANEYF010005061.1:0-29827 GCA_029963845.1 Rhamnusium bicolor | reverse complement strand
AAAATGTAATAATGTTTAATGCTGTTTATACTATTTTCAATTTAAAAATTATTATGTTTTGCAAATTTAGATTTGATTTTTTTTTTAATTAATTTTAAATCTGTATATGTATTTTCATAAATGAGAGAAAACCTCTCATAGATGTCAAAAAAAAAAATCTGTTTTGGATTTCATCATTAATTGGCTATTGAGCCCTAAAGAAATTTAAATATATGAAAAACATAGGCAGGTAGCATTTTATTTTAACTTAACCTATAGTCCTGCAACCGACATTTTTCATCTGTAGAAAATTATGGATATTTAAAAAAAACCCGTTTTAATATTAGGAAAACAAAATCTTGAAATTTAAACCATATAAAATGCTATGCAAAACTGAAGTATCAATTTGTATCCTAAGATACATAGATCTACTTGCATTTTTTCCAAAAAACTTAACAACCTCCCAATTTTTAACCGGAGCCTATTTCCGCTACCAGGGCCACCATCTGCTAAATGTAGGTCAATCACATTTCTTTACATACCTGTTTTCAAAGATCATGCTTTCTTGTACTGCTTGGTGGATCTTCTCTAATTCTTCAATGTGTGGTTTGTAAGCATATACACCTTGTTCGTATTCTTTAAGACGATGTAATTGATCTTCTAGAGTACCATGAAGTCCCATACCAATTGCGGTGACAGCGTCCAATTGACGTTCAATCCATGGACCAACAGCATTAGCTTTTTCGGCAAATTGACGTCTAAGCATTTCATTATCTAGTGAAATACATTAAGGAAAAATATAGTCAGTATTGAAAACCTAGAAATAACATTCCATTTCTTAAAAAAAAACTTAGTTTTGTATATATAGCCATTGATTTATCACATGTAATAGGAAAAATTTCGAGCATGGTTACAACCTTTATTACTGATTCACATAATTTGGTTGACAAATAAGCCCTGGGGATGAGGTTAACGAAATAGTGGCTAAATAATTGTAAAAATGATAATTCTCGAGATTTTCCTCATGAAAACTCATTAGAATAAACTTAAATGATATGTGAATACACTTTAAAATTTATCTTGGGTAGGTTTATTTCGAAACTTAAAATTTTGATAGGTTAAAAGGATACTCTGTTGTTTCCTAAGTTCGGCTTGTAAGGTGGCATCTCTCTGTGGCACCAACTGTCTAACTTCTCCCCATTTTCTGGTCAAATCCTATAAATAAAATCAACCTTTAACATATTTTCAGGTGTAATATACTACAAACCGACATTTTACCTCTAAGTCACCACCAAATCCTTCCTTATTTATGCACAAAAAAAGTTACAAAAATTTAAATTAACTTCAAATATCTAAAGTTAATGTTATGATGATTATATCTAAAAAATAATGATATGAAATGATGTAATAATAAGGAAACATAATGAAGGATGTGATATACAAGGTGTGGGAAAAAGAAAACTGAATAATGGACTAAGTTTGTAAATACTCGTATTACCATGTTAAAAAATTACCTTGTTTGATTAAGTACAACGCAAAAGACCCGCACTTTTTCTATGTAAAATAGGTGGCGGCCAACTTTTTCAGAGATTCAATATGGCGGACTTTTTATTATGTGCTCTGATTTCAAACAAATTTGGTATCTGGAATACTTAGGGTCGCAGACTATGGATTAAATTAGTTACAAAACTAAAGACTATAACGAAACAGAATATAACTAATTTTTTTTTTTAAATCGCTAGCTTTTCTAAAAATGCAGTAAAATGTGCAAAATGATTTTCCAGGTTCATGAGGCTAAAAATAAAAACGTGGGGCGCTCATATGTATTGCTTTAACTGTGATTTATGGTTCTACATGATTCTTATCACGCTCTTACGACTATAAGACTAAAATCAACAGCAAGCAGATAAAAGGTTGTCGATGTTTTTATTAACAATAATAGAAACGCCTTAATTATCAACAATAAGTTACTGTGAATCATGACGTTGACCCTAAATCCATCAGGAATTTTCTGAAAAATTCCATTCTCAATAAGGCGCATTTAACCAGGAACTAAATGAGGATGATTTCGACAAAAGATTACAATTTTGCCTTAAGCGAACAGTAAACAAACATAATTACTACATTGATCGAGAAAAATTCTAATTGTGATAGGTATACTCATGTTAGTAGGAAGTTGGATAGTTTGAAAGTATTACCTGTACAACAAACTAAAGTTAAATGTTTTTATATTTATTTATAAGCTACTACACAAGATGCTTCCCAAACATCTGTTGGAATTTTGTACATTTGTTTTTGATATTTATAACTACAACACTAAGAGCAATGAAAATTTTTATATTCAAAGAACACCTTCTATGGAGAAAACCAGTTACTTATCAAGGGTTTAAAATTGTAAAATGAAATACCATGACATAAAAAAAATAGTGCAAATCTTAATATTTTCAAAGACAAAAGTTTAATCTATGACAAAGAAAAATGCCTGTGTAGTACGGTGTAAATGAAATTGTTTTATGTAACTTGTGATATTTATAATCTTAGTCATTAGTAATTAAATATTATATTTATTATATTGTAGAACGTGGTTAACTCCTGTATTCTTCAGCTATACTAATAAATTCAATTGTTATTGTTATTACTGGATGTAAGAAATATACACAGTATCTGCAGAAGGTGGTTAATTTTTTATGGGCAGAAATTTAACTGCTCAAAAATGCCTCAAACTCTTACAGAAGCATGGCACCTGCATGCACTGCTGTATTCCCTAGTAGGAATAGTTTAATTAAGCCAATTAAGTAAAGAAATATTTAAATCAGGTTCCTTCCGATAGTGGATCGAAGACGGAGACTTATAGAATGGCCAGCTAGGTCTTCTGATCCACTTGATATCTTTTTATGGGGATACCCCAAAAGTAGGTTGTATAGGAACACATAACAAAATAAGGAGGATTTGAAAGCACAAATAGGGGCCGAAATGGAGCAAATATCCTTTCAGGATCGACTGGCACATCAGCAGGCTGTGGAATGGAGCCCATTTTGAACATTTATTGTAAATTTAAGTTGATCTATTTATTTTGTAAAAATGAATACATCATTTCATTTTATCGTATACTATTTATAAAATGTTACCATAGTTAATAAAATTTAAATCGACTATGCAGGCCTACACAAAAAAAAGTTCTGTCCTAGAAATCTGACCCAACTTTTCCCATTTACTTTGATGCGCTGAATCTGACTTTGGCAAAAAAATTTTGGCTCTTCAATTTTTGAAATAACTTCTATTCAGCTCATTTTTCGATACAGACAATATTTACAAAGTTACATTATTCAGTTAATTTTCCTCACCCTGTATGCAGAACCCGGCAAGTAATGAGTGTTTAAAAACAATGTTTTATGATACTCGTGGCTTTCTTAATTTATATTAGATTCTGATAAATTAAAAACTATACAGTGTGTTTCATTTAAGATCGATACACCTCAAAATTCTGGCCCATTGTGTGGAAGGCCAACTCCAAAATTGGGTTAAAAACAAAAAAATAAAAAATGTGGCTAAACGGTTGAAAAAATAAAAGAATGTTTTATGTTTTTAATCGAATCAAAAAAATTTTATTAAGAGAAATTGTTGAGAATTGCCCAAGTAGATCAATTTCTAAAAACTATTTTTAATTTATCAAAATTGGACAAAAAATAAAAACGGCATAAGCAAAATAAATACATTTACTATACGGTATCTTGTGATGAAAGCTAAAAATGCGAAATAACTGAAAAAAAATCTGATAACAAAATGTACTCACGTGAGCTGTCAATGTTGTATAGGGATTTTCTAATCCTCCAGGTACTTGATGTTGCTTAACAATGGATTCTACTTCTCTAACGAGACCTACAATGCTTTGGTATTCTTTGTCAGCTTCTCCTAAAGTTGCCTAAAACAAAAATTTCAATTTTAATAACAAACACTAATTTTGTCATTTAATCTGTACCTTAAAATGTTGATGGGCGTCGATAAGTCCCTGAATTTCTTCAACAGTGTGAACAATAAAGATATCAACAAGATCCTCACGAGTTCCATCCAGCCAATTGTTAAATGGAGCGGCACGTTTGGCAAATTCCAAATGAAGAATGTCGATTTTCTCTAAGATTCTCTCTGCGTCATCCAGGGCTTGACGACGGCGCTGTGTCAGAGCGCCGAGCCTATCCCACTGGTCACAAATGCGTTGACATCTTGCATTTACACTAACGCTGTCATGATATTCCAGAGTGCTGAAAACAATTCGAGAATGATCAACGGTGCCTACTTAAAAAACTATTTATTTATTACAATAATTAATATAAAAAATTCATCACTATTCTAAGATTTTCATGTTGGCAAATTTTAACAAATTTGAATACACTACAACTTTAACGAATAAATATATTTTGAACTGATACAATTCTATAAAAGAAAATGACTGTATGAAATATATACATGTGAAAATATTCGAGATGGGTGATGGCAGGTCATTTATAACTCGGTAATTTTTAGTCACTTTCAAAGGATGATTTTGGCCATTTACGAATTTTTAACTGCATCGAAAATGAGTCATCTTTACATCAATAGTGTAATGAAGTGTTTTTTTTTTAAAGCATTATTTCATTTTATTTTCTCGTTAGGTTAGGTTAGGTTTGTTGTGAGTGGGTCTCAGTAGACCCTCCACTGCGGCCATCAGCAGGCCTATTCACCCCTAATTATATTTCACCCAATAAGTTCAGTCTCTTAATGAAACTGATAACTTTATTGGGTGAGAATGTGTCTAGATCCTCTGGCAGCAGTTGCCCTTTGCCAAATATTGAGAAACGGATCCTCTCCACAGCGGGACAGGTGCATAAGATGTGGTCTGCCTTCTCATCATCCTTCAGGCATAGACGGCACTCGGCGTTTTCCGCTAGGCCGAGTTTATGCAGATGATAGTTTAGTCGGCAGTGCCTCGGTATATAGGCCTGTTAGAGTTTTCAGGTTTATCCTGTTTCTCTAAAAGTTTCTTAGCTCTCGATTTCAAAGGGTATTTTATAAACGCCTTCGAATGAACTAATCCTGGTAACTCTTGCCAATACTGGAGAGTTTGCCTTTCAGCCCAGGTTGCGATAGCCATCTTGGCAGTACTTGAGGATATGCCAAGTATTGGTTCTGGTCTGATGAATCGTGATCCCGCTCCTTCTCTGGCTAAGGAGTCCGCTATTTCGTTAACTTTCATACCAGAGTGGCCGGGTATCCAGACCAGAGTCACTTTGTTGTTCTTGCTCAAATGATTTAGAGCTTTCTGACAGTTCCATACCGTTTTTGGAGTTACACCGGTAGGAGCCAAGAGCTTTTATAGCTGCTTGGCTATCATATTTTCTCGTTAACAAATCACATTGGTACACTCTGAATAGTGCTGGAAAATATTCTAGTTAATATTTTAATTCCGTACCGTTCTGAAAGTTTACTACATAAGTTACATAATAATTTACTTTCAATATTATTCTTTTCATTTTACGATTATACTATTTTACATTACCAATTATTATTTTTATTTTATTTTACTAGTAAAATATTATTTTGTCATAAATTAAATTCATTTTTAAATTGTACATTTAAAAATATCAGTCTATGTTGAAAAAACCGCTAGCCTGAAACACAAGCAGAGATAAGGTGCTGTTTATACGCGTTTCAAAGCGATTTGGCTCGTGTAGTTGTGACCCAGACTAATTTTTGGACAAAAACTTTTACAAGTAGTATAAATACGGAGCATTGAGTTCGAAAAAACAGTGTGGAATCCCGATATTCAAAGGAATATCCTCTGGCTGGTGAGAGTACGAATATTCCGGTGATTTAATTGTATTTAATTTTTATTATTTATTTAATGGCAGTTGAATTTTTATTTCAACTTTAATTTTTACTATTTTAAAGCCTTATTTCTTTCCGTAATTTTAACTGTTATTTCCGTCCGTCTGCGTTTGTCCTAGAAAGTTTCGTTTTCTTTTAAAAGTTAAATTGTGTCTTTTGATAGTGTGATTGGATTAACAGTGGGACATTCAAATAATACACTAGTAAACTATCAAATTCGCATTTTTCTGAAGATTGACTGTTTGGAACTAGGCCGTTGCAAACGATTTGATACCCCATGCGGTGGCAATAAAGGTAGGATTAACAGTGCATCACTCAGATAATGTGTTGAACTCAGAAGCTAGGAATTTACATTATTCTGAAGGCTGACTGTTTCGACCCCTGCTGTCGCTAACGATTTGAGACCCCTTGTGGAAGAAATCACGCTGAGACTAACAGTGTCTCACTCAGATTCGTATTGACCTAAGTAAGGTTATAAACTCCGCTCTTAAAGGCAGAGCCGCTCACGTTTTGTATCCACGTATATAGAGCATTCCTGAACAGACCGACTCTAAAAGCAAATTTAAGTAATTTTGATTTAGAGTAAATTTGTCTGTAGTTTTCCCGATAGTAGGGTTTTAATTAATTCTCGCTTATCCGCGTTTGTTTAATTTGCATACTGATACATTCTCCTTTTAGAAACACGCTTATTTTATCTTGAGTGTATGGCAGTAGGCATTTCAAAACAAACCTAAAATATTTTTTAGTAGTTATAGTTCATTTGTACCATTGTATTTACAGATTTACTGCAAATAAAAACATTTTGTAAAATTCTTAGTGCATTGTTCTGGTTCACTTTTTCTAGACCACTGGACATTTCAAGTCTGCACTGTAGTTATCCAAAACCTTATTATCCGCTAATAGGGAAATGTGCTGTTCCTGCATTATAAAGAGGAACTGGCGCCCAAGGAAAAAACCGAATACCGTCTTAGCGCCGTAGTCTCGAGCGTCACAAGTGGCGTACCTTTTCCGCAAAGGGAAAACAAGCACGTCACAATAGGAATATAATGGTGTATAATAATAGAATATACAGAAACAAATTATGATCTTCGAATTTACAGACCAGTTATTTACAAACTGACTAGTTTTTGATCATTTTTTGAGACATTTTTTGGTCATTTATGAAGGTTTATTCTCGTTTTTATCAAACCAAACCTCGCTTTATAAAAATTACGGTCACTTTTAAAATAACATGATCAGTATTAAGTGTGACCGTTAGTTTCAGTCAGTTTTGATAACATAAATGATGCTTAGAAGATACGTCAATTATATTTCTTGTTTCCATTCTTATTTAACTTACTTGAGTTCCTGTGCAATAGCTGCAATTTGTTCAACACGGTCTTGGTGAGCTGCCAAATCAGACTCGAAGGCTTCATGTTTCTTCTTAAGGGCTTTGAGTTCGTTGAGACGGCACTGTCTGAAGTCTTGGCTTTGAAGCATTTCTTCTTTGCCACGGGTCCATTCTTCATGAGCATCAGCTTTGTGCTTGAATTTCTGAGCCAAATGTTCCAAACGTTCAAGGCGCATCATTTCAGAGAGAAGCCATTCCTCAAATGCTTTCTCAGCATGTTCAAGACCCTTCCAAGCATTTGCTATATCCTGTGGAAAATATTTTAGTTAATAATATGTGTATACCATGTAGATCTGATTGCGCTGTTACCTGCGCGGCACGTGGAGATCTCTTTTTGCAGAAGGTTAGTTACGTGCGGAGACCCAACTTCAGGCACCTGTTTATTTATTACGCTATTGCGGAATCGTAATACATTCATTTGTAATTTGATATCCGCGCGCGATGTCTGTTAACATTGTGAAATAGTCGTTTTTGTGTGTATTTAAACTTTTTCATTTAATTTTATTCAATTTTTAAGTTTGAGAGTGTCCTGGAAAATGCTGTACAGAGTCTTCCTCTTTACAACCTCGCTTAAACCAAAGAATATTACGTATATTTTTTGGAAATACTTTTGTTTTTCAAAATTTTTTACGCGTTGAGTATATGAGTAATTGCTAATACTATCGACATAACTGAATTAAATACTTACAGAAACCATTTTTCCCTCGGTGGGCATATAGGCCGGTCTATTAGATAACCTCAATTTAGTTTGTAACGTGTTGAAGTTAGTTTCTAATTTTGCTTTCTGTTCAACACGTGGAGGCTTATGTTTACGACGATAGGTACGGTATTCCTCAAGTTTCTTTTGAACGCCTGCAAGAGAGTTATCGGTCTGTCGTGATCCTAACCATGGCATGGTACGACGAATCCATTCCAGTAGCTACGATTTAATTATAGATCAATAGTTAAAAATTGAAAGAAATGAATGATTGTACTTACGTCACTAGCTAAACGTTCGTACTCTTCCATTAGACGTTCATTTTCTTGGTTGACCTTGAGTACCTTGCAGATTCTGTTGGCAGCAGTTTCCGCCTATTAAAATAAGGAATTAGAAAAGTGAATAAGAATTTAAAAAAAATTGCATACTTTCTTCAAAATAAATTTCTTAAATAAAACAAGCTACCACTTTTTTACCTATTTTTAAATTCATACAAGAACATTTATTACATTACAAAGGGATGGATATACTTTTTTTCACTATTAAGATAATTTAAGTAATTCAAATCAATATTTTTTTAAAGTACCCTTGTGAAAAAATTTAAGGAAAATATGTAGGTACTAATATAAACTAAAAATGAAAACTTGATTAACTTACTTAGGGGAAAAGTTATGGATGAAAAAATGACGGTTACTTGTTAAGTGGTAACTAGTTTTTTTGATTTTGTCAAATAAAAATGTTAATAATATTAAATAGAAATTAGAAAAATCACCTTTTGGGCACCTGAGAACCGGTGATAGTACGATGATACATAAGTCATCACTGCCCGTTCATCCGGCATAGCTGTGTTCTGTAAGTCTGCATGCAAACAACAACAATAGAACAACTTTATCAAATCATGTTATAAAAATAAAAAACAAAAACAAAAAAAAATTAAGTGGCCCACTTTAGCTCTTGGTGAGTTTATGTTGGGGTGGTGTTAAAAAATAGCAGCAAAAAATCACATGTGTTAAGGTTTTTGGTTAATTTCTGACACTTTCGTACAATCGATACCTGTTGGGCCCCTTGGAAAGCGTGATAATAACATGACACATAGGTCATAATGGCACGCTCATCGGGTTTAGGTGTGTTGATTAAATCTGTAATTATTTAATTACAATTTACTTAAAATTCAAATATCAAAAAAAATTGATAATTTGTGTTTTATCGTATCATACTGGTGTTAAAAAGGTGTTACGTAATTATGGAAAAACAGTTTTAACAACCATCATACAATAGTTTATTTTATCTAAAAGTTAGTATATGTATGAAATCCATAATATCATTTTATATATGTAATCAATTCACAAATCCTCAAAATCTGGCGCTTAACGTGGGGCTATTTTATAAAAAAACACCTGTATTCTGGATTATTAATTCGGGAGTGAACTTTAGCTTATAAAACTCAAAGAAGTTCTACCACGCAAGAATTTGCGGCGCTTTTTGATTCTTCAAACCAACCAATGTGGTGAAATTAAAGATAAGCCCCGCCGAGGACCACCCATGCTGGCCATAGTGGGTCGGAAGTCCATCAATATGGATACTCTTTGTTGAGTGTACAGTAGCACAATACATGCTTATCTTCTAGATGGTCCTCTGCACATGGGGTTGTCCATAACTCCTAGTGTATATATGGAGTGCTTGTTTAGTAATAGTGCCCTATCAATAAACCAACAATAATCCGTAGTTTATTCCTAGACATTGTTTGTCTAAATTATGCCTGGGTGCAGCTATGGAGAAAATATGTCTGCACCTATAAAGCTTCCTTTAATACTGTCTTCATTCTAAAAAGATTCGGAGGGGTAGGAATTTTATTTTTTTCAACTCATTTTAATAGTTTATTTTTTAATTAGTTTTAAATAGGGTTTGTGTGGCAAAAAAAAACATTAAAATGCTGATAAATTATTCCTGGAACCAAACGAACAATGGGAGCTGCAGTAGCATTCATCTGAGTATCCCTTATTAGGCCAACAGAACTGTGGTTGCTACGTAGTTTTCTTGAAACTGGAAGTTTAAAGACCTGACCATGGTTTAAAGCAGACACCTCTATTTAATGTTTATTTATATTTACATAAACATATGTCGCCAACACTAATCACATATAATTGGTAACTCACCGCATTCACAAGCAAAGATTATTCTAATACAATGAATTAGAATTAATTGTGATATTTGTATCTAATTGTGGCTTCTATTTAAAGATGATGTCACCATCAAATAAGAAATATTGCTATGTTCAATTTCCTCTAATTAGTTGATAGTAGTTAAAACTATATGAAAATTTTTATTTAAAAAAATCTACAATAACTGTATTCATTAAGATTGTAAAAAGTATTTTGTTTTGTGGGGCATTGTCCCATCAATCACGTGTTATAGTTATGTCGCTTTTTCTATTTGAATATTTATAAAGATTATTTACACATAATCTTTGCATATTTGGATTGATTGAAGTCAAAATAAGAGTTTCTTATAATTTTACCCTCACAAAAAATAATATTACCATCACCCAAATAATTAAACAAAGTTTTAGATTATTTTTCTCTTTTAAAGTCGGTTGGTTCGGGCGATGTACGGAGCTAAAGACGAATACTACTGTTCGGCAATTGTCTTCTCATCCGATATCATCGTCGAAATCACGGATATTAACGTGTTTGAACCCCTTGGCCTATAGAGAGACACAGACACTGTGTCTGTCTGTGACCGACATTGTAAAGCGGCTTTGAGAAACCCCGATGACCATAAAATTTAAAACTAATTATTATTTAAAATATTACATAAGGAAAGAAGCAAGGTACAAATGTTCAAATAAAACGGGTGATACTTTCTATGTATAAACAATTATGCAAAGAACGGAGATGGTGGGAAGTAGTAGTTGAATGAAACCATTTTAATTTACGTGAAACAATGAAAGATGATAATGTGTTTCCTTATATTATTATGTGAACTTTCCAAGACACTTTATTAGACCAAATGTTAATAGAATTTTTTTTCATATTATGATAAAATATACAGGGCGTTCGAAAATACACAGAGTTGATTTTACTCTCTAAAACAAGGAAGTTGTTTTAAAGATGGGTCCAGAAATCTGATCCTTTAGGAATCATAATTCATTATCTAGTGAACTCCCTTAGGATGTATTTTAGGACCCAAAAAAATTCCTTTGGTAAGTGCTCAACCCTTAAATTCATACGGTATATTTTCCCAACATTATATACAGGGTAATTCATCTAAACTAGACCAAATGGTAATATTAGTTCTTCATGCTGTATCATTGTGTCTTGCTCTCAATGTGGCACCTATGGAGTCCAGACTACTCGCGGATGATAACCTGACAAACGCAATAGCTTAACACGTAGGTAACATGACTCAGTTTAGTGTTAAACGCTGAGATGCGTGTGATCTTTCACTGCTGTCAGTGTCAGTCCTGTTTTTCATGTCATACCACTAATGGCATTACTTAATAATTGCCAACCTAACAACGCGAAAAACAATTTTTCGTTGGAACAATAGAAACTGAATCAACTTTAATAACTTTATTTGTTACATATTTGAGGGTTAAAGTGACAATTAATCATTACATCGTATCAGTAAATTTTCTCCAATAAATTAATTTATTTTGTTTAAAAAACGAAACCTCTATTAATTACGATAGCACCTTTTTAACCTTGTTTAATATGTTTTATAACCCAAAACAGTAAACAAATACAAAGATGAATTTGTGCGACTCACCATCAGGATCTAACATCCTTGGAATGTCGAGATACTTCTCGGCAACGTCGAAGGCAGTGTTGAGGTTTTCAAGAGGGTTATCTTTGGAGAGCTTGTTATAATCAATGAGATCAGGACGGTGACGATGAATTAGAGCACAGAAGGCAAGACCATCCTTAAAGGAAAGGTGGAAGTTTTGCACGTTAACGTTCTTATACGGGGCAGTCTTACGCTGACACCAAAGTAAGAGACCTTCCTTGGCGGTCATTTCCTCTACGGAGATGTCCTGAATGGCGAACCGAAGGATAATGGTCCAAATCATACCGAGGGTCATTTTTAAATTACCATCCACAATTTCTGAAAAAAAAAAAATTATAATAATAACAGGTTGCCAAAGAACTAATTTTATAAAAGGTGAAAAAACGATTACACTGGTGGAAAAAAATACATATTTTTTTTGTAACATGTACCTGAATAGCATATCCCACTGGAATAAAGCCTTCTGATTACAGAAATGACAAGCAAAAAGTCGTACCGCAAAATGGGGCTATTTCGAACGCATTTTTGGTGTTTTTTGAGTATAACTCCAGTGTGCAAGACAAAAAAAAAACCCAACAAAATTGTTTATCATTATTATGCCTTCATTTAGCTGTGTGTTAACATAGATTATAAAAAAATACATATTTCGGTGTCAGTTTTTTTAATAGAAGGTTGTTCGAATTCACTCCTATCTGTGGGGCAAATTCGAACAAGGCTTTAAAATGCATGGAAACTCGAATTCTGACTCCCATATGAGTGAATTCGAACAATTTAAGTAAAAAGAAATCAGTTTTATTCTTTGGTTCTTGATAGGAACCCAATAGAATGCCGCGCCAGACCACCAGAATGCATCTAAATAGATGCAGTTTGTTTCAAAATAGTTTATCCTATCTATTTAAAATACAAAAGATCATCCTATGTTTAAATGTTTTATAACATAAACAACAAATAAGAACAATATCTAGGTATCTACTTGCTACATGGCTTAAAGAAAACAAATAAACTTATTGGATAACATATAATGTTGGTAAATCAAATGACCATCGATTTCTTCTCAGGCCTTTTGGTAATTGCAGCCTCATTATTATATCTTTTGTGTTCACTATACTCTCGTCCTTTATATTTGGATAATAAAAATAGCTACCTAATTTGTCAGCTTTTGTTTATCTTAAGAAATTGATCAAAATTAGATCAGGCTGGTCTGGAAAAATTTCGGTGATCATGCCAATAAAGTGTCTGTCATTACTTTTAGGACATTTAAACTTCACTAAAACGAAGTCATTAACTTTAAGATTTTCATCCAGATTTTCCGAATTTGTGTTTGGGTCTAAGTTCTCTACGTCATCATCGTCTTCTTTCATATTAGACTGAAGATCATCTAGCTCAGATTCAGAGAAACTTTGTTCCATTGACGTTCTGTTATTTCTTTTCCCGGCGCAACATGTTTTTTCTCCAGAGTCCTTGATTCGTTCAGAAAATTAACAAATGTTGATGACCAACGTCGATCAATCTCAGCCTGTCTATCCTGCTCCTGTAATTGTTAATCAGTAAGTCTCGGAAGTCTCTTTAGAATACTATCCCTGTCACAAGGAATTATTCCACAGGCTCTGAAACCGGAAATAATGTTGTTTACAGCATTTAGTCCTCCATCGTCAAAAAGTCTCCTTAGTAATTTTGGAAGTTCCGATTTTGGAAGCCCGCCTTTGTTTTTTTGTTTCCATTCTGTTAAAATACGTCTTCATATTTTCTTGAAAGGGGCAAAAGAAAGCAACATCAAGAGGTTGCAATAAGTGCGTTGCATTTGGTGGTAGAAAGATAAAGTCTATATATTATTTTCTATGACCCGAATTGAAAGATGGCTAGACAAATTATCTCCGATCAAAAATTTTTTGCCTTCACATCTTTGGAAATATGGCAATGCTACTTTCGCAAACCAGTCTTCATACACGACTCCTTCGAAACAGCCGCTTTTGGTTCTGTTATAAACAGCATTATCGGGGTCACTTTCCGTTCATGTAGGATAATATGCTGTACTCTATATACAACATAAGGTGGTAAAACTTTTCCTGACCCAGTGACGGCCACCATTACTGATGTACTAGATTTGCTTGAGTCTAATATTCTATTAACAAATTTTGTTCCCTTTTTTGCTAACTATTTTGGCTTTATCGGACTCGTCCGAAAGGTTAGTTTCGTCGTAATTAATTATGTTGGACGGCGGGACATTATCTAAGGTTCTTGATAAATTATCAAAATAATCATTAATAATGGCAGGGCTTACATCAGCTCGACAACGCTTGATATTCTGACATATGCGTTCAGTCAACATCTGGTGTCCTTTTAAAAAATTATAGAACCAATCTACACCAGGCATGTTTTCTTTGAAGCATTTGATCCTTTTTCCTTTACCATCAAGTAACTGCTTGACTAATAAACGAATATCTGTTCGGGTGAGGGGAAACCCCCATTCTGCAGCCTTTTGAATACCTAGTGACAGACTGAGCTCTTCAACTTTCGATAAAGGTGTAGGGCCTCCAGCAGCTAAGGGATGAGTTCCTTTTATTTTATTGCAGAGGGTGGAAATCGAAATGCTGTAGATGTCAACAGCCCGTCTATTTGTCATTTTCTTTTAGTTTTGATAGCTTGCAACGCCTTCTCTAATACAGATGGAGAATAATTGCCATACTGCGTAGAATCAAGCCGCCTTTTATATATTCGAACCATGTTCGAAGTGACCCCGCTATAAGAGATTTTTTTTGTATAAACATGTTTATGAGTTGCAATTTTTGGTAGATTATAATAAAATTTATACTACTTCTTAAAGACATATAAAAGACCATGCATACCAGTTTTGAGGTAAATCATACTTTACAGACCGTAGTTGCAACAGTTTGTTTGTAACGCATTGAGAAATGAGTAAAATATCCGTTATTATTTAAGAATTTACGAGATTTTTACTTACCCGCGAAAAAATGTGATACAGCTGATAGACTTATCTGACTGTCGTCTTTAAGCATATAACGCGGGTAGTGGAAAAATGGTGCAAATTTAGCTTCAATTGGTTAAAATATGAATAGAGGGGGCCTTGTTCGAATTCACTAGACCCGTTCGAATACACCCCATTTTACGGTACCAGGTAACATTTTCTTGCTACATTAATAAAACATTATGGACAGGAATAACATTATTGTTAATTTTACCAATCTATTTATTGCTATATATCAATGATGTATATGACATATATTAGTCTTACATATATCTACAAAGACAGAGAATAATTTTTGAAAACATATGCTCAGTTCATTTTTTCGTTTATGGGAGGTCAAATCGTTTCGCTTTAAGAACCTCCATCATGGCTGGATCACATCATCCCTGATAACGAATTTCCATTGTCCTGATGTCTTAATGAAATCTTTCTCCTTGCTTGTCGCTTACCGCACCCAAATTTTCAGAAAAAAATTAAATGAGAATGCAGAAAGTGAATTTTTTAAGACAAGCGTTTGGCACGAATCCAAAAGTTCGCTTATTAGTTGCTTGTAGCTCTCATCCCTAAAAATGCCCTGACTACGCTTACAAATGAGTTCCAAGCTCTGTTTCTGCCTGTTGGGTATTTTTTTAAAATCTGCATCGTCAAGCAATTTTCTGATTTTAGGACCAATAAATATATGTTTTTTGTTTTCCCTTTCATTCACCAGTGACACGCCGCAACTTACACAACAAATGTGGGGAGTCCATTGCTTGTCTTGATCTCTGACTAAACCTCCAAAATATAGAAACGATGCTTTTTTCACATTTTAAGGCAATGGCCTCGCTTGTGACTTCACAAGAAACTCTCCACAAATGTAACAAAACTTGTCTAAGCGTGCAAATTCGACTATGAAAGGTTACCGTCTGCCAGTCGGTAATCAAAGAGACCATACGAGTACCATACTTTTTCTCTTTTGAAATTTTTGGTATGGCGACCGGATACGTGGGGGGGGGGGCATTTTTTTTAATCGAATGGTTACCGACGTTTGTCCGCATAGGAAGCTGGTATGTGTACTCCACATACCCTAATTATGCTGGCAGACAAAACTTCCGGTCGGCAAGCGGTAACTGGAAACTGAAAAAAAATATTTTTAGTTACCAGACCAAACCTAGCGCAAAATGTTTGTTTTGATGTGTACAGGACTATCCTATAGTGGCAGCCATTTCTATAAGTCGATTTTTGAGCAAGTTGCCATCAAAGTGACGAAAAATGGATTAAAATTTGAAATGCTTATAAAAAATAGTTAAAATTAAAAAAAACGTCTGCCCAGCCAGCTTATGGCTCACGAGGCACTAAAAATCCTAACCTTGGCTGGCAGACACTTTTACCAAATGTAACCCCCTCAAACCCCCCTCTCTTTTGTGTAATTTTGCTAAAGTTCTTGAAATCATTTTAAACAATCGCATCTAATATGTCCACTAAAAACAGATTATCAGTGGATCAGCATGGTTTTGTATCTAACAGATCAACTACTACGAACTTAGTAATATCAGTCAAACAGTTTCTAATATTCTAGATAAACGACGCTTTGTATACCGATTTTACCAAATCCTCTGATCACATCGACCATCAATTACTCTTACAGAAATTAGCAAAGTATGGATTTAATGTAAATCTATTAAATTACTTTGAATCATATTTAACAGGCAGACAACAAGTTATATTTTATAATGGATATTAATCGTCAATATACTTAGCCACTTCCGGAGTGTCGCAAGGTTCTAACCTTGGGCCTTTACTATATCTATTATTTATTGACGATTTATGCACTGATTTGAAGTACGACAAATTAGTCTTTGCAGATGATTTAAAAATCTTTAAGAGCATAATTCCCTGAACGATTGTATATATCTTCAAGAAAACTTTAATATAGTCAGCAAACAATTAAAGATTTAGGTATATATTTTGATTCTGAACTGAGTTTTGTCGAACATATACATGTCAAATCCAAAGAGGCAATCAAAATGTTAGAATTTATCATAAGAAACTGTAAATCATTTACTAATTTAAATTGTTTAAGATCATTATATTATTCTTATGTATCATCAATATGTTGCTATAATTATCAATACATTGTATGTGCTATTATTTTAACAAATTATGTCAACATTGTGATATAAACCTTTGCACACAAAATCAGCTGGTAAAATATGGTAAGCAAACTTTTAGTATATAATTTTAGCTTACTGTTTCCTTCACTAATTGTTTTTTTTGCGTGTTATGTATAGATATACATTTTTTTCTCATCGTTATTTATATTATTTTATTTTTTTCCAATAATTAGTTCTTATTTTGTTTTTCTTAACTATTACTATCTCACTTCCTTTTAAATTTAATACTCAGTCCTTTTAATGACATTTATTTTATTTTTATGTTTAATATAAAGATTTGTTACTAAATATTATAAAGTTTCGTAGTATTTATGAGTATTTTAAATTGTCCTGTAATTGGGTGTTACCTAACAAATAAAGCATATTATTATTATTATTATTATTTTTTCTTTTTCCGATCTAATTTTTTCTTATAATTATTAAAAAATGTCCTTTGGATATGTTATTACAGTAGAAAATACGAAAAATTTGAGCTTTTTTACCCCTTTCAGAGGTGGTTGGGTGGAGGGGGTTAAATTTGGCAAATATATCTGCCAGAAAAAGGTTAGAGTTTTTTAGTGCCTTGTGAACCGTAAGCTGGCTGGGCAGCCGTTTCCTTTAATTTTAACTATTCTTTATCAATATTTCAAATTTTGATCCATTTTTCGCCACTTTGATGGCAAATTGTTCAAAAGTCGACCGATATAAATGTCTGACACTATAGTACAATACTGTACACAACAAAACAAACATTTTGAGCTAGGTTTGGTCCGGTAACTAAAAAAAATTATTTTTTTCAATTTCCGGTTATCGCGTGCCGACCAGAAATTTTGTCTGCCAGCGTAATTGGGGTCTGTGAAGTATATATACTAACACCTATGTGGAGAAACATCGGTAACTATTCGATTAAAAAAAAATGTTTCCCCCTCCGTATCCGGCTGTCATACCAAAAATTTCAAAAGACAAACGAAAACACTTTCTTACAGACACAATTGGGCACTTGGAAGGTCAAAACAAGACTGATACTGAAAATGTTCCACCTTACTTTAACTTGCTCTTCTAAAATTGCCGACTCATCATAAAATTTATTACCTGACATCATAGGGTTTATTGTGTTCACACAAAAATGGTACACACGTATTAGGATTTGTTGGATATTTTTTCAGTTAATAAGGAGGTATTAACAATATAAATGTCAGGATGGCCAATCCAACAAAAATAATTAAAAGCAGTTGGTACTTCCGGTTATACCGGAAAGCGATAACATATTTTCCCAATACCTAAACATTGCTATTTTGGAGATATTTGACGTTTTATAAAAAAAATTGCGGGTGCAACGGTTTGCAAGAACCATTATAACTTTCTTTATGTAGATCCTCATTTGCTTTTTGGTATGTAGAAAGAACATAAGGTGTGCTACGCTCTACAATTAAAATAAATTAAATAACAGTTAGAAATATGGGGTGAGGCAAGTCCATTGGAAAAGTCCATCAGACATATTTGGAGAAGAGAAGTGGACTAGTCCGAGGCGCTTTTAACGTGGAAAAATAGGACGCGCACGCGCACTAAATATTATAAATAGCGGTAGCAAAGTTTAAGTAGGGTTGCCAAAATGTGCAATTTATAGCCACATTCGAAGAAATGTATATTTTTTTGACGATGAAACTGTATAACTAAAAGAATTGTTGCACAAATATATAATAATTGTACCATAATTGTGATTAGCAAGTTAAAGATATGTTACTTAATATTAAAAGCAATTAACATTAATAATAAAATCCTGAAAGGTTAGCCATTTATGACAATCTGGCAACACTTGTTACATTTCAAACTTGAAACTAGGAGCAGCAACATGTTTTTTAAATATTGTTAAAACTGTGTAATAAAATAAAAGTCAAAATCATGACAACAAAATCGGCAGTGCAAATATTTTTGCCGGGAAGGAAATAAGATATTAGGAATTAAAATGGTGGGTTTATTACAATTTTTTTTCATTTCACATTTATTCAAGTTTAAATGTTTCAAATTTATCTAATGATTGTACCAATCACTATGTCTCCTTTATATTTTTATTTTTGAGGTTAGGTCTAACTTTTCCAGCTAGAATGGACTAATGCAGACATGTTCGAGGAAGCGTGTCCAAATTTTACTTTTTCACGAAATCCACATCTTTAATAATAGTATATTAAATGTTCCATTTTTCACGATACATTGTGTCAAATTCATACACCAAAAACTGTTTTAGTTCAAACAGAACCCCCTGTATTTTTTACAACAAATTATGTAAAATTAAATTCTCTTTTTTCTAGAGTAGGCATTGTAGGGGTTAAAGTTACAACTTACTGAAATATTTGCAATTTTCTTAGATTTTTTAAGAATTGTTCATAAAAATTGCTATCAACTTAGCTATGCTTAGATGATGGTCGAATGACAACACCCCCAGGCGCGGAAACTCAGTTTTACACTCATGACCGACCGCCCCCCCTACGAAACCCAAAAGAAAAATCACTACCTACCCAAAAATGCACGATTGCCCCATATTCGCCGTCGCGCCAGATTGACTGCACTAATTGTTCAAGTTTCTCTTATTGACACTGATCATTTTCAAGTAAGAATTGAAGAGAAAATCATCAAAGGGACACTGGCGGTTCTTCTATAGGGTCATTTGGTCAATGACCTCATACCACCACATAAAAAAATAGAGCTATTCATTTTCTGAAGTTTAAAAATTTATATATATTTTTAATATTCTTAAAAAATATATTAAGTTTCTAATTCATTTATCACAATATATTCAAATATCTAGATCGGGATTCCCTCCGAACCGAACTCTACATTCATATTATTAATTATTATTTATAAATTAAAATCGAAATCCACACTTTTCTCAAATGGACCAATTTACAACAATTAAAGTAAAAACTTATGAATTAGAAAAAAAGAGAAGAAAACACTGGGGGGACAATTCTGACAATTTAGAAACGATTGGACATTAATGACTATTTTAAATTTTTTTTTTTATTTTTTATTTTGAAATTTTATTATAATCTCTACTTTTAAATAATAAATTTTTTTTTACTATTAAATATTTTACATATATTAAAAATAAAAGATGGACTGTTGTGAAGACAGTTTTGGTGTGTCCAAAACCTAATTAGCACTTAAGAAGAATATATTTTTAATAAAAAGTTATCCTTCAAAATTTTATTCATTTTACATCAACTAAATTTAATTTTACAAAAAGCATCAAGTCAGGAAAAAGATAAACATTTTTTATTTTCTTCAACTTTGAAAATCGCCAAAAGAACAGTTAGAATTTAGGAATACAGGCAACAATTAATACAAGACTTTAATCGAACAAAATTATTATTTTAGAAAAAATCATTAAATGAATCATAAAACAACACTCTAAACCAAGCTATTGGTTTAAAAACTACTTACAAAATGAACATTTTCTTATTAAATTTTTTCATTAATCTATTAAATCACAATTACATGTAATATCGATTAAACAGTAATAATGTTTTAATAAAAAATAGAAAAAAATTTAAACATTTGGAGGAACATCTACTAGAATCGAAGAATCAAAAAATAGAACTTATAGAATTTTATATAATTACACTGAGACAATTTTTATAAATTTATTATTATTTCACAATTTAAAGATTAAAAAAAACTTTCCTCAAATATTTAAATTATTAAAACGGATATATTAATTTAACTAAAATGAATTAAATATAATACGAGAATTTTTATAATTACACTTTTTATAACAATAATTTGTGCAATTTTGAAATCAACTTAAAAATTGACCGCGAACGTGTTTTTCCACCTTAAAAAGAATAAAGAATTTTTAAGAAATACCATGGTCAGGAAAGGATCTTTAGTATTTACATAGAAGGGAAAAAGAAGAAAAAGACTAAAAGAATACCACTTTACTCAAGACCGAATGATTGGAATTTAAATCACTTTAAAAAAACAAACTTTTCAACCTCAGATGAAAAAAATGCCATTCTTCTGCAAAATGTTTCCGATTCCGATTAAAAGGAGGGCTGAGAAGTGTCTGGTGTAAGGTGGTGGATACTTTTGGCCCGCTTGTAAAAATTTTGTTGTATTTTTATTAAAAATAAATGTTGTTTCAATAAAGTGTTATTAATTCATGTAATGAATGATATGTAAGAAAAATAATAACCTAATATGATGCATCGTATGATAGGTTAATAGAGACCTAGCAAAGCTCTACGTTTTCATTGCAACGACCGACGTTTTTTTTTTGAACCCTTGTTATAAAATTGATAATTAAAAACTACAATATTGAGAGTATTTTTAATAACCGTACCTTCTGCACCGATGGATACAAGTTTGACTCCTTTACTGGCGATATAATCCAGTGCCTTATTGACGTTGGCAATTTTGTGGAATCGCATTTTGCCACGGTCGGGCTTGGGCAAAGTTTCTCCGGAGATGACTTCCAGAAGTAACATGAGTTTAAGGCCATTACGGAAATCTTCTTCAATGTTTTCTATACCAGTTCCAGCTTTCCGTAAGTGACTGTTACACCATGCTGTAAATGTCTGGAAAATAAAACAATTGTTAAGTAAATTTTCTGCTCGGTCAAGGTAATATCAATAGTCTTTAATCATTCAAATTTAAAAATCAATATAAACAATTAAACTTTTATAAATTAAACTCAAGGAATACAACAATATATTACTGATAATTTAATTCACAGAATGGGATCTTTTGTAAGATCAGCCGAAACCAATTAACGCGTTTTCTCTTCAAATTTCATAATAATAAAAATATATTTGAATTGTTTAATCAATTTCATGACAATTTTAAATACAGATGTTTAAAATAAATGTTGGCAAAAGTTTAAACGATCATACCAACTGATAAAATTAAATAGTTTAAGTTGTAATTTTATATTTTATATGCGCAGAAAATATTTTAAGAAAATATTCACATACATTGAGAAAATTGCGGAGTAAGTATCATATTCATAAATTAGTTGCCAAAAATTTTGCTAAAATTTCGAGCAGATAGTTTAATCGAATTTTAAATTTTACTGATACACTCGTGCTTTTCCCACAACAATCTGTAAACAGTGTTTGAATTTTTCTGGCTAACTTACTCAAGGATAATATATCGCTATAGATATAGGGTGTTTAAACAAAACGTTTCAACTTGAAATTTACTTTTGTAAAATCACTCATTATTGAAAATTTTATATCAATTCAAACACAAAATATGGGTTAAATAACAATTATGTCTTTATTTAACATTTTTATAAAATGTATTAAAATGAGAAATATTTGTGTTTTCCTCAAAGAAATAATTGTTATACACCACTATAAATGAGAATATAATTATGAATCAAAATATTACAACACTTTTGTTATGAAAGTAAATAAAATTATCCTCCCAAAAAGAAATGTGTCCAGTAACGACAGACCATGATATTTAGCGCCCACCTAATATCAAATTTGCCTAACCATTCTTGGAAACGACCATTCAGATAATTTTGAACCAGGCACCATCGTGGTGACATATCATATTATTGTAATCTCTAAAAAGGTAAATCTTCCAAATTTGTCTCAATATATTTGTTAAAAAAATTTAATAAACATTCACAATTTCACCAGTTACTGTAAAATATATGACCTAGCACATATTGTTTTAATTTCTACAAAAAAAAAAAAAAAAAAAAAAAAAAAAAAAAAGGAAGTGTCTATCGTCCTTGATACTTTATCTGTAATATGCTGTAGACTGTCACACCATAAGTGCAAATTTTCTATTAAAAACACTAGATGTAATAAAGCCCCATCCGTCTATATTAATAAATATAGTTTAAAAAAACTAAAAAACACGCTTTTAAAGCACATCAAACTAAAAAAGTGAAAAATAATTATTAATATAAACTGAAAACAATAATGAACGAAAAATACTAGTATTATTGTGAAAAAAGCGTGGGTTGCTCGATATACGAAAAATATGACACAAAGCGCCCCACGCTTTTTTCACAATAATACTAGTATTTTTCGTTCATTATTGTTTTCAGTTTATATTAATAATTATTTTTCACTTTTTTAGTTTGATGTGCTTTAAAAGCGTGTTTTTTAGTTTTTTTAAACTATATTTATTTTTCACTTTTTAGTTTGATGTGCTATGAAAGCGTGTTTTGTAGTTTTTTTAAACTATATTTATATTGCTTATTGATGCTGATATTATAACATATTACGATCCAACAGATATTTCTGAAAAAAAAAAAATATATTTTTTTATTTCAGCCATGGGATTTCAACTCACGCTCGAGGAGTCCGTCGTTTCGCGTCGACTAAAACTTGCCCGCTCTGCCAACGACCGACCTGACAATCACGGAATATACTTACAATATTAAGCCTCTTGCTCTCACGCAGAGGATACGTGAGGAAAGGACTGGCGATCCTGATCAGGATAATGATATAAACTAATCAAATTATTGTATTGTTACCGGTTCTTCGTAAGTGTACAAAGTTTCAATTAAATCTGTCCATTTAAAGTGGGTCAAAATCGAGTCCAAAGAGTCGGTTACAAAAACAGCAAACAAACAAGCAAACAAACATACAAGTGAAGCTAATAAAACCGTGTCAAAAAAATTAAAATTCATCAGTCCAACATATTAGCTATCATTCGGTAAAACTCTCTTTTGCATTTACATTTGCTTTAGTCAACCTGGATACTGATGATTTAAAAGGGCGAACATTATGCGCATATAAAATTTTCCATATTTTTACTATAGAAATGTTCAGATCCCTTGTAATATCTCGAATTGATTTTTGTGGATGTTCTTGAAAATAAAGTAGACCATCTGTAATATTCCAATATGGGTGCTCTGCAACCTGGTCTCAACATTAAATCCTAATTAAAATAATCTATCTATCTATCTTTACCTATATCTATTTTTGTATAAATTGACAGGACAACGACTGTCGTGTCAGCTAGTTATTAATACATCTAAAAATCGTAGTTGTCCAGAGTTTTCAATTTTATATGTGAATTTAACTTCAGAATCACTCATCACTTGCTACAGTCTTGTTAATTCTTTTATCTTTTCTAATTATTATTTCGCAAATATCTTTTCAATTGTAAAAATGTTTTATGATCTGGTGTTATCGTATCCAGATATCATGCAACGTAAAGTCGTCTTGCTTAGCATGCAATCATTTTTACTTCCCCAAATATTATTAGAAATGTCAAGAAATAAATGCAACTTTACAAACAAAACTGGTAAAATATCCTTTATTTGATATAAGTACGCCTTCTGAATGTAAAAAAAATTAGGCTACTATGTTAAATAATACTTTTCGCTATAGATTTTTTAATATTATTTTTGTTATAACTTCTTAACCGTTGTAAATTGAATAAAACTGTATTTGAGTTTTTTTCTTAAAATTCATTTTTCTCTTTGAATACTATATAGAAATGTATACCTATGTTTCTAGGAAAAAAGTATAAATGACGTCGCGTCGCCGAGTGCCGCTCGACTGAAAAACAAAAGCCACACAAAAATTAAGTTTTGACTACCCACCTTTAAAATGGCTTTGCTTGTGTTTTTCTATTAAACCTAGTTTAGGAGAAAAGGGCCCGGGAGGGATCTTTGAGATATCCTGTACACATTTGTGATAGACATTTGTTATTATTAATTAGGTACATTTACACTGAAATGAGAGAATCAAAACTACAAAGGTAAAAGATAATTTCAAAAATGAAAAAGCAAGATATGAAATTTTGACTTTCATTATTGCGCTAATCTGAAAAATTTGGGAAAATTCATCAGTTTTTCCTAGCTTTAATAGCAAGCGACATGCGCATTCAAAACCATACATCCTGTACCGCAAATACCCAATTATTCAACATAAACTTATAGAGACACATTTCAATTAATCCTAGTGTGCCTGGAATTGGGCCAAACTATACTTTTCCAAACTGAAAAATGCTATCTTCATCATGCACCTTCAGATTATAAACAATTACATAAATAAGTCAGATCCCGATTCGGTAGATTAAGAAATTTTATTTAAAACTGCAACAGACTTGAATTAATTCCCAAACATTCTAATTTATTACAAACAATTTATAATTTGAATAAAATCAGTTTATTGGCCGCTTCTGACTCAATACGAAAATATTCTAAACGGGCGGTGAGCCAAATTTTATAAATATACATAAAACAACGCGAAGGTTGGTAACGCCACTCGTACTTATTCAGTGATATTAATATCTACAACTGTAATTCCTTTTTCAATTATAAAAACAGTATGACCAACGAGCGTAATTGTGTCGAAACGTCGCTTATAACTAAACTATGTACAATGTATTATAATTCTGATTTCCACTTCATTTCGATCAAATATACAGTACCTAACTAATATATTAGTTTTCGTATATATACGAATTACAGAAACAGGACAGGTCAAGAATTGTCCATATTATGCCAAAGACGTGGGTATTGCCAATTATAAATCACGGTTTTGCATATGAACAGTAAAATATAATATTCGTAACCTTTAAAATGATTGCAAATGAGGTGACGAATCCTAAGTTTATTTTTGAAAACATTAAATCTACAGTCATAGAATTTTCAATGCTCAATCTATTATTATCACTAAGCGCTTATCACAGACATGTTGATTTATTACTTAATATAACAATCATCGATCAATTATTATGATCACATTAGATTTTTTTTGGTTTTGTAAAGAAAATAAGTAATTGAACAGATATTGCAGATAGTAAACGTTAAGGAGGAATTTCCATGGGATAATCAAATCAAAGCAAATCAAATCAAAATATACTTTATTGTTCAAAAGAATCAATTTCTGATTGACAAAGTAAAAAAGAGTAAAAGTATACGAACAAAATAAAACAAACAAAAACCAGAAACAAGATATAAACAGATGTAAACATAGATATATAACAACAGAATATATAAGTCAAACAAAGCAATAAAAAAAGCAATTTAAAATAAATAAATAATATCTCAAATTATATTACATTAAAACGTATTACTGTAGTACTCTTCTAAATTATAATAAGGTTTGACAATTAGCAAACTTTTAACTGCCTTTCTGAATTAACTTTTTTATTTTTTTGACTTTGCGTCGTAGACCATGACCAGCCGCTAAAAGTAGTAACTAAACCTAAATTCGAAAAATGGAAACTAATGCGAAGGAAAACGATAGGGATACACCGGGACACATTTCTCGCCCAGGGGTCGATCAGGACATTGTTATAACTTTGACAATACAGGGGAGACCTCGGTTGACAGAGAGAATTAACATACGGGAAGACACAGTGCTTACAAAATTTAACCTACAGTTTAATTTGCGTTTCTTCTAAAAAATTCACAATACAATCATATATCTTCTTTGATCCAACTGACAACAGATGTAATAAATTGAATGGAGCATAAACATTACAACTTAGAATATTTTTAATAAGCATAGTTGAGGCATCTTTGTATTTGGTACAGCCAAAGAATACGTGATCAAGGTCTCCTAAGACGTTGCAGTGTTGACAATTATTATCTGATGTAAAGACTACAATTTTAAATAAGTGGGCAGGGTAGCAGGCACGACCAAATTTTAAACGTACCAATGTTGTAATATATTTTCTTTTCATTATGCCAAAAGTTGTTCGGGATATCAGGATGAATTAAGCTGTACTTGGTAGGATTTGTGAAACAGAACTGTTTCCTAATAGGACCATTTACTTCTCAAATTAGATTTCTGCTTTATCTGTGTGTCATTTAAACATAATGTTTCATCCAGGGGGTGTCCCGAGTTGGATGGAACTCTCCTTAGCCAAAAGATCAACCTGTTCATTATACTGCAAACCAATATGTGCTTTCACCCAAATTGACTATTTGAAACAATGTCTTTAAGGTTGTTGGGAAGATGATTATACATCTTATAACCATTGTAAATAATAGAGTCCTTGACTAGAGTGGTTTTGGAATTGGTAAAGCAAGATTTTTATTTTGACGAGTGACATAAGATGATGTATTATTAAGACCACTTCTGTGTTTGTGAATTAAACATACTGTTTTCAAAATGTAAATCAAAATTACTGTCTGAATTCTATGGGCCAAGAAAAGTGGTTTGCAAGAATCACGAATTCTAGCTCTACACAAGTATCCAACAGCACGCTTTGAAATTACAAGTATCACATGCATTAGATATTTACTGTATACACCACCGTATCTCAAATGTGATTCATCTAATTCATTAGATATGACTCTGATGGCATAGCTTCCAGATGCTAGTTTATTAGATAGGTTAATGACTTGTTCTTTAAGGTTGCAATTGACATTTAGTCCTAGCAATTTTATATATGACTTATTTTCAAATATATGCACGCCCAAAGGGATATCCATAAGATTACATCGGAGGGTCGCTATGTTTATTTTATTGATATTAAATGAAAGTAAGTTAGAAGCACACCAATCTTTAACATTACTTATATCCGAACACAATAATTCCCAAAGGGTATTACCATCTTTATTATGCCACAGTATCGTAGTGTCGTCAGTACATAGAGTAAAGTTTCCTTTAATATCAATTTCAGTCAGGTCGTTAATATACAATAAAAACAGAATTGGGCCAAGAACAGAACTTTGAGGCACTCCATGACTTATATTGAGTTTGCCCGAGTAAGTAGAATTACTAACTATTTGGTTACGATCTGACAAACAAGACAGAAACCAGTCAAGGTGGTACTTCTGAAGCCATAGTGTTCAAGCTTCTGCAAAAATATTTCATGGTGCACACAATCAAATGCTTTCGATAGATCAGAAAATATTGCCGCAGCGGAGTCTCCACTGTTAATTTCAGTTAAACTGTGAAAACATATTTTCTGCATACTTAACGAATGTTAACCCATTACTCGCCAATGTCCTACTTTTTGGGATTAGTTTTGAGCCTTCATCTGTAGGAACTTTTTTTAAGTTAAAATGATAACTTTATGTTATACACCTACTTATGGTTAGATCTTAAGTTTTTACCATAGAAACCATATTATCGTTATCCAACTTGTGCATTTTCCAATTTTAAATACTTTTTATTTCAAATTAAATATTGCATTTCATATTACGGACTTCTTGTGCAAAATGGTGACCTTGTAATCAACAATGCTTGATATTTTCTAATTGTTTTTATTTTATGAAAAAAATAGTTCATCTTTATGGTGTTTTATAAATGAGACGTTATCGGCCAGTGTTGCCAACATCAGCATCTGAAGAATCCCCAAAAGAATCGCGAAAAATCTTTTGAATTCCTTAGATCCTAAAAATCTCAAAAGAAACGGAAAATTTGAATTTTTCAGTTTTTTTTTTTGCAAAAAATGAAACTAGGTACTGTTGAGAAAAATATATTTTGATATAAAATGTACAACAAAAAAACAATAAACATTCTAGGAGTTAAGTCCCGTAGCTCTTTAGTTTCTTACATAAATTTAAATATTGCATTCCCAAGTAACAACTCTAAGATACTTTTGATTTATTTAGGTTTTAAAAGTGCTTTAACATGTTCAATAAAATGATAGTGGTTTTAAAATTACCTTAAGATAAACTAAAACTTCTTAAAGACCACTGATTATGCAAAGGATTTAATGTACTCTTTAAATTAAAATAAAAAAACTGTTTGCTCCTAATGCCATATTGATCTTATACTAGTTTTATAATACTCTTGACATTGGCTATTTTAAAACTAATTTGCCTTTTTAAAGAATTAAATAGCAAGTCGGTTTTAAAACAATCCATTTTGGAACAAATGGTTTTAATGTAGTTTTATGGAGTATCCTTGATGTAGTCATTAAAACCCATTAAGAAAACTATTTTATCTTAAGCCTATATGCTCAATGAAATTCCACATTAAATCCTAAAACATAGTTTTTACTTTTTTAAAGAGTAAATTAAGAATATTTTAAAGTTCAAAGGTTTTAATTTAGTCAATTTGATTAAAAGAATTGCCTGTTGGATTTTTGATGACTTTATTAAAACTAATTCTACCCCCTCCATAATCGGAGAAAACACGCCATCTGCTCAATAACCTGATTGCTGATTTAGTGAACCAGTGCAGTCCGTGTACCTACTTTATGCATGAATGAAAACTAGAAGACATATTTAAAATGGAAAATATTAGTGACAAGTATTTTAAATTAAAACGAAGTCACTAAATCCAGCAATCACAAAACCGGCACAATTTTAAGGTTAGGATTTCATACGCGCGCCAGATCCCTTTAAATCAATAAGGCCACGAGTTTGAACATATTAAAGCAACTCAGTTTTAAAAGGAAGAGTAAATAAATGTCTGGGAGAGTAATTGTACTTAAAGTGGTAAATAAAACGCTATTTTAAGTCTTGTAAGATTTAAAATGTTCTATTAACTTGCAATCAGTTTTTATCTAGACCACGCCATTTTTTATATAAGATACAGACCCGCCATGATGAATATTTTCAATAGCCAAAGAAAAAAAATATTATTGAAATATATGCGCTTTACATCCTCTTAAATAACTGAAGGACGGTGTGTCCAAACATGCAATTTAATAAAAAAATGCATTTGGATGTTTAGATGCAAAATAACAATTGACGAATTTTTAAAAAATTTTTAGATAATAAAAAAACATTATATTGGTGGCGCTCGAGTTATGTAGAAGTATTTTATTATATTTTGTCAGAAAAGTGCCATCCGTTGGTAATTTTTACCAGAATAGTTTGCATTTGAATATTATTTTTGATCAGCTTTATATGCGTTACGTTTAAAATATTACCACTCTGCCCCATTAGAGACTTGCCGTTGTTATAACTATTTCACGCATAAAGTTGTCCGACTTTAAAACAAAATAAAACCCTTTTAGGATTAATTATAATAATTCTCAAGGCAATTTAAGGTTGCCTTGAAGAACTCTTTAAGAATATGAAATTAAAACTAAATGGGTATTAATATAGTTTT
>JANEYF010005060.1:0-46291 GCA_029963845.1 Rhamnusium bicolor | reverse complement strand
TATGCTGGGCCAAACGTCATTGTAAACGTCACGTATATTCTGTGCAACATAAAACTAAAAAAAAAAAAAAATTGCGTGCCTTCGACAACACAGTTTATGTTGGATTTACTCTTAATGCTGATTGCATGTGATGTTCCGCTGCACATACTCGATAAATAACCGTTTCAGGAGTTCTGGAATAAATACAATCCCAAGGTAACATTACCAAGCCACACAACATTGCGTAACTATATACCAACTGTAAGCGAAGACATGTAAATAAGATCAAATGTGTATTAAAAAATACACGGCTGTGGTTTGTTGACGAGACAACAGATTGAAAAAAAATTCTATTGTAAATGTTATAGTACGTGTACTGGACTCACTTAAACCAACATTTCCACTGTTACTAGTTAGCAAAAGAATAACTGAGTGTACTGGCCAAACAATTATGCGGGTGGTGCTGGAGCCGTTACAAAAGTTTGACCTGTCAAAAAGTCAAGTGTTGATGTTAGTGACCGATGGTGCCGCCACCATGCGTTTAGTACGCCGTTCTCTTCAAGAACACGATTGTAGGTTAGTACATGTTACATGTAAAGTCCATGCTTTACACCTTGTGGCAGAAACTAATCGACACGGTTTTCCAGAGGTAGATGCATTAATAGCAAATACTGAAAGTCTTCGCGCATTTCATAGCAAGTGTCCCGGTATTCCCAAACCACCACAGCCGATTCTTACATGTTGCGGAACATAGTTGGAGGCAGCATTTTATTATGTTGATTATTTACAAAAAATAAAAGCTGTGATACTACAATTCAATCCAGATGAGTCTACAGCTATTAAGGAAAGCCAGACAAAATTTCTGTTGAAACAGCTTTAAAAACTATTCACAAGAACTATAAAGGATTACATGACGCCATACAAAACTTACAAAACAGTGCGTTGTCGTTAGCGGAGTTACTGCATATAGTGAACGAAGTAAATCGACTGCTACACTGTAGGTGATGCAAAAAATGAGCCCGTTGGAGAGAAGTTCGTACGTGTGTTAAAGCAAGACACCGATTTTACCAGATTAAGACAATTGTGATGGTACTGATGGTGCATCTGCAGATCCGTTAAGTGAGTTCAAAGACTATTTTAAGTATGCTTGTATTACATCAATAGATGTCGAATGGTGGTTCTCAAAATATAAGCATACTTTTTCACCACGTCGAACATTATTCTCGGAGACAACCATAGAAACATACATGATGCTGCAAAGTTTGTACACATCTTTTCCTGTTTGTGATAACCAAGCTAGTTAAGAGGATAAGTTGTGCAAACATTGTTATAAATTGTAACAGTTTATTGCTTTTATTACTAGTTAATATATTTTCTTACACTTATTATGGTTCGTACGCCTATGTCCTGGTGCGCATTTTGGAAACTTTAGTGATAAATCTTATTTAGGGCCAACAAGACTTAAGCAATGAGCTTAAATTCGGAGACTTACAGTTTTCAAGATAAATAAAGAAAAAAGAACATTTATAATCTACAATATCATTTTAAATTTTTCTAGCATAAAAATGTCATCATATGTTCCTTTTAAAATAAATGGGAAAAAATGTGAACATATTATTTCGTTTCACAATGCTCGAGCGTTGCCTGTTTACTCAAGCTGCTTGTTTGCTTGAAATAGTTTTTAAGGAATAAAGAAAACCAATGGCACAGAAGAATAAATAACATCAATGTATAGAAACATATTGAATAGACCCAAAGGACGTATTACCTGCTGAACATAATCTACAGGATTTATAGGCAAGATTTAGGTTTCCGGTTTAAAGAAACTGAACCGATAATAATATACAGAATGTAGAAAAATTGGGTTATGACACCATAGCAACATTTTCAAATTGTAATAAAACTATAGATAAGGAAAGTTACTAAAAGTATATCCTTTACAAGTGTACAAGGTTAAAATAGCTATGTAAAATCGTTAATTATTGCTAATTTTATTTTATTTACTTGTCTGCTAGCACCGAGAATAACTCTCATTTCTCGGCGGGGATATAGAAATTAGCTCAGGTTTATGCACATAAAATAATAAATGTATAGCCTCTTCCTGTAGAAGTACTTTCTCATCTATACAGGGTGTCCGGAATTATTTTTATTCTGATGTTATATCAGAATTTTGGGGCGGTGAATTCCTCAATCAAAAATAACAAAGTTCCAGTCAACAGGTGCCCGAAAATTCTTCCCTCAGGGAGCCACAATAGTTAAAGATGGCACCCAAGATCTGGTTTTCATTTTTATTTCAAAAACTGTAGAACCTAGACGACCATGTGCGTATGACCAAGGGAGATCGTTTCAAAGTTTGCAATATTTCTTGCCTCAAATATTTTCGGCTTTTGCGAACTGACATTAGATTCTTTAGACAAAATTACGTAAAAAGGTACCTCTGAAAGAGGACCCATCGCTTATGTATATTAACACAGTGCCTATAATTGTACCAAACATAACACCAAAATGTCGCTAATATTCTCACAAAATAAATATCTTTACAAAAATGAAATAGTCCTTATGAAAGCTAAGAACTCTTTTCTTGGTATTTTGTGGCCTGAGAACTTTCAAAATAAGTCTATTTTATATGAAATAAACGTCTATTGTTTAATTTATCCAATTATTTTCAGTTGTTACTCTTGCTGCCAATGATTTCATTAAACTACGAAAAAAACCCATAACACGGCCATGCTTTCACAGGCCGGTTTAAACATGGGATACGCCAGTAAATGAGAGAGAACAAAGATATAGTTCATAATGGCAGAGACAAGGACTACTTGACTCGAGTTTTTATGACCCCCAAGTAGGTAATAATGTAATTAAGAGGTATCGTGTTACAGGTATTTAGAGAAAAATTTCTTTAAAAATAAGAATAACGCATATAAAATAGAAAGGATTATTTAAAAATACCTATAAGCATCTTGACGATGTTTTTGAAAGGCTTGCATCTAAGTATAACGGTATTTCAGTTCTCTTTGCCTTTTCCAAACCGAGTATAATATTTTTTTATAAAAATTATTTATTTCTTTAATTCAAAATTGGATATAATGGTGAGAATGCACTGTCAAAATGCACCTAGATGAGAGTGATTTTTCATTTAATGTCTCAAATATCTGAACGCTTTGGCTCCTCGTTTTTGAAGTTGAGAGTTCATACGAAATATTTTTGCCTCCCATATGTCATCTTTCTTGCTCTCAATAATATTCTTTTCTTCCTTCGCCTTCGAGCTCCACTCACTTTAAATATCTACTGACGTGACACAATTACAAATAAAATGCAGTCCATTCCTGAAACGGGTTGGAACCTTTGATGTGAAGATAACACTGACGAGTTTTTCACAAAACACCAAAACACCATATACTGCACTCGACGCGCGTTTTGCCAACTAAGTTGACATCATCTGTAAAAACTTTGAATTTCAATTATCTTTGAGTTTTAATCATCTCCAGATGATGCCACCTTGGTTGACGAAATATCAGTCGAGTGCAGTATATGGTGGTTTGGTGTTTCGTGGAGAACTACGTCAGTGTTATGCAGTCCATTGACGATTTTTTTATCCTGATCCACGTTGTTCATAATATGGCACATCGGGAGCTAAAAAAAAAAACAAAAACAAAAGAAATAATCAAGTACAGAAATCCAGAGGCAATGATTACAATAAGCTATCATTGCTACTACCATGACATTAATTTAAGCCAATTGATCCTCTACTTCAGTAACTTTATTTACATAATTAATTTTTTTGCACGAACGGGAATAAAACAGTATTTTACTGCTTAAAAACAGGGAGTAAAACAATTTCTCTTTGGATATAAAGTCACCATAGAAATCAATGAACAGTACAAACATAACGTAACGTCAACATTTTGTATTGTGTCAAACTTTTAATGGTAGAAAAAATTAAGAATCAAACACATAAATGATAAAATGTACTTATTTAAAAACATTATACTTTATAACAACTATGACTATAACTTTGTGTTAAACAATCTGAACATAAAACAGAAATAAATAAAAAAATATGTATTAAACTACACGGTTACCTAGATAAATTCGGAATAAATTGCAGTACAAAAATTTTTAAGCCACCTTTTGGGGCCCTTCTAGGGTAAATCTCACAGTATAGTAAACTTCCTATACGTTCTTTACTACTGTTCTCGACGTACTCTTATTAATCCATAGATTATTAGCTCAGGGTGTGGACTGTATGTGATGATAGAGAGTTGACAATAGCATAAACCAGATATGTACATTGCACAGAGAAACTACAAAAATTGTTGTTTCAAAGCTGGGTGTATGGTAGGAACATGCTTGCTCTCAGCCTCTTGACTTTACTTGTGTAACTGCTAGCGCTCGTAGTAGGCGCGCAACGATATTACTTGACTTAAGACTAAACATGCCCCGAGCCTTAAAAAAGGTTGACTTTCAATAAAAGAAAAATAATACAAGGGCAAACTTAAAATAGGTAACAAATATTAAGTAATGTCAAACAAATGATTACTATTATTCTCTAGTTAGGTTGTGTGTTCGAGGTTGGGAGAGAACAAGCTTTCACTATTGAGCGTTTTATGATTCCACTCGGGGTTTTTATTGACACAACTGTTACGACCATATCACTTTCGGGGTTGAGCTCAACTATACGCCCGATATGTTACTTAGAAGGAGGAAGATTATCGTCCTTAATCAAAACAATGGAACCAACGTAAGTTAGCTCGGTGGGATTTCCACTTGACATGCTCTTGGAGTTAGGAGATGTATTCTCTGGGCCATCTTGACCAAAAGTGCTGATTCCATTGTTGGAAATGCTGGAACTGGGAAAGTTGCTCAGTGGGAATATGTCGAACATCAGGATGGGGTATTGATTTGAGAGATTTTCCGATTAGAAAATAAGTAGGAGTGAGTACTTCGAGGCCATTGGGATCCGTTGTCAAAGGAGTCAGCGGACGGTAATTGAGAATACCTTCTATCTGAGTTACGATATTATAAAAATTTTCGAAATTATACGTTTAATGTGGTGCTTGGCGAATTCAACACCCGCTTTCCATATACCACCCATGTACGGGGAATAGGCCGTGATAAAGTACCAGTTCATATTTAGTTTTTGTTCTAACAGCTCAGTCAAATTATTTATTTTGGTTAATAAGAAATTCCCAAGTTCTTTTAGTTGAGCATTAGTACCAACAAAATTGCTGCTGTTGTCGCTGTATATGTGCGATAGCACAACTCGATGCTAAATAAATGCTGAAACGTTTCCAAGAATATTTGCATGTTTAGCTCAGTAACTAACTCTAGGTGGTCTTGGAGTTAAACGTGGCGCAGGCAAGTCACCCATAATAGGAATTTTGAATTGAGGGTTATACCGGGTATAAACAATGCATTCTCGCACGATTCTTTTAGCTAGAATTTTACCCGAAGTTGGCAAAAATGCTTCTCTGACTATAGCCAATAGCAATTACGGACCTGAGTGTAAAAGTTTGAAATGTTCATACCTAAATATAAGGTAAGTTAAGCGGTGTTCTAATGACAGGACTGCAGGATGTTTTTTTTATGAAACATGTAAAGAGAGTCTCTTAGTCTTCCTCCTACTCTTATAATTTTATCATCATCTAGAAATGGTGAAAGACTAAGGATTCTTCTTTTCTTGCTAACAGTAGCGTTTTTAGAAAGATTAGAAAGTTCATCAGGAAATGTTTCTTGCCGAGATAATTTAATAAGTTCGAAATGGGCCCCGTTTATTTCGTTCAGCGATAATGTGCCCAATTGCCTTTGATTCTTGGGTTTTCTACAGTTATTTAGGGATCGAATAATATATCCAGTAGTATGTTTAAGTCGAGTCAATGAGAAAAATCAGCTGAAGGGAAATAGCTCGAAATTACTAGCTTGAACGAATGACTGCGTTTCAGGAATTTCACAAAGTGAAATAGACTTTACCATAGTTATGTCAATAGGCCAATGTTCTGGAATTTTTCTTAAAAATCCAGGTTCAGAAAACCACATGTCGGAACTGATTAAGTTTGGGCGGCTCAAACCACGTGATAAGTGACCGACGGATTATGCTCTGTTGGCACATGTTCTCAATTTGTAATATCCGTGAGCCGCTGTATATCAGTTACTCGATCCGCGACAAAAGTTTAAAGTAAATGTGGCGAGGTTCGAATTCAAGCTAAGATTATCGTGGAATCGATACAAAGAAAGTATTTGTCAAATTTAATGTTTATTGAAGCCTTTACTATTTCATATAATTTCGTTAGCATTTGTGCAGCGAATTTGGGGTTGTTGAATCGACTTGACCAGAGCTACCCAAGTTTTGGCGCATAACAAGCGCACATGCACTTGATTATCATGATTTATGCTACGAACATACATGCAACAGCCATGCTTACGGTTTTGGGAAGAGTCAGCGAAACCATGTAGCTCAACATATGCCTGATCTGCACATATGACATGCCATGGGATTTTTAGAGAGCTTAATTTGATAAGTTCAAATCGAAACTGAAGCCATTTGAAAGATATATTTTCGGGAACCTGATGGTCCTACGATAATTTAAGATTCCATAGACTCTGAAGCATGATTATTGCAATGACTATACAGGGGCTTAGTAAACCTAACGAATCGAATATCTGAGTAGTTTCAGATAATATCACTCGCTTTGTGATCGTATTAAGCTTGTAATGGTTAATGATTTCAAAAGAAAAGGAAGTCTTCCATACAAGACCAAAGCAGGCCAAGTGTTTTTCTGTTTTCAAAGGGACCGAACTGAAGAATATCGGATGAAGGAATCGAAGCCCGTATACCCTCTAATACAATAAATGACTTTTGTTGTTCACGGGTTTTAAATTTTGTTTTGTGCAAATCAATTTTTTTTTTTAGAAAATCTACTCCATTTTTCAGAAAAGTTCTGAATCACGTACCGTCGCTGAGTCAAGCTTGTTTACAATAATAAAAATTACTAAAACATCCCACTGATCTGTAGGTAGCCCCAGCAACTTCAACGACCGCAGATTTTTTTGATAGGGTGTCAACTAGATTGCATAAACTACCTAGTAGCTGATTCGAATTTTAAATCTTAAATAGTAAAGATGGATTTGATATGATTATGAACCATGAACCGTTTGTTATTAAATCTTTTGTCCCACGCAAGTTGATAGTCTTCAGCTCAAAATTCAATCGATTTTATTTACTGAGCCGCGCATCCCTTCAAAGACGTTCTTGGATAATAAAATTTTGAAATAGGTTTTACATATTCACACTCATGGATTAAGGATGTGAAAAGATCGCGATATTCTAACCATCACTCATATACACCGCTAAACTTCGGCAATTCAATGGGCGGCAATTTAATTCCAGCATTAACGTGATTATGTTCATGTGTAGTAGTAATATTGGGAACAGGGTTAGAATTAGTATCCTCAAAATCGTTTTGAACACAAGTGAAACTAGATAAGATATTCTTTGCCTCTGACAAAACTATAAAATATGTTCTTTCAAAATCTTCAGTTCTGAAACTAGCCTATAATTTAAAAATACGTAGCTCTAATTTTGTTATTTTACCTTTGTCCGATTCTGAATTTATTAAATCATTTAAAAAGTTTGAGAATCTTGTTAATGATGCATTTTTGTTACCACTTTTACGGCGTAAGGCAATTAATTTTTCCAAGTCGGACATATTTTAAATTGTATTTAATAATTGTGATATTAAAATATGCAAATAATAAACTTAATGGACTCAGATAGAACGTAAAAACATATGTTAAAGGAAAATAATAAGTAATAGACGTACCGGGTGGTGATTGGGACCAATATAGATCCCCTCTAACGGACTATAACAAAGAAATAAGGAAAGCAAAAAGGGGATCTTGGAGGAAATTCTGTGAGAGTATAAGTGACCTACCTCACAGTACTAGAATCAGCAAGACTCTTTCCAAAGAGCCGATGTGGCAATTTGGCTCGTTATGGCGACCGGATGGCTCATATACGGATTCTGGAAAGGAAACCCTACAGCTCTTAGCACAAAACCACCTCCCTGGGTGCTTAAATCTGTATGACCAACAGCTGTCACCGTCAGAAGGATGATTAAAATGACATGATAAAAATGACTGGCTGACAACTAAAAAAGGTTATCACACTACCGGCAATTGAGTGGGCCATCAAATCCATACAACTATTCAAATTGTCAGGAGAGGACGGAGTTTTTCCAGCTCTACTACAAACTGACAAACGGACTGGAAATATTGCTCTCATTCCTCATTAAAATATTCAGAGCTAGTCTGGTATTTCAGTGTGAAAGTTTACAGTCTTACCTGCTGGCCTTTGACTCATTTCACACTGGAAGCTCTTGTTCATACTTTGTTTAAATAAAAATAATAGTTCTAGTTTGCATGAAATGTTTTTCAGAGCTGAAATATTTGATGAAAATGTTACTAATATGCTTTTACTCACACACGGATCACTTTATATCGAGGAAAAACGATGTTCTGTTCTATTTGTAAAATGTTCGTTTTTACACAATAATAACTTTGTTAGCTTGTAGCCATGTTGCTTAATCCTAAGTACGGTTACATTACAGATGCGTGTGTTGTACTGTTACTGAATCCGGCTCGAAGGACCAAATATGTTGGGGCTCTCTTAGGGTCAATCTTACAGTATAGTAAACTTGCAATACGTTCTTTACTACTGCTCCCGACGTACTTTTATTGACCCCTAGGTGATTAGCTCAGAGTGTGGACTGTATGTGATGATAAAAAGTTGAAAATAGCTTAAACCGTGTATATTACACAGAAAAACTACAAAAATTATTGTTTCAAAGCTGGGTGTATGATAGATACGTGCTTCCTCTCAGCTTTATTTCTCGACTCTACTTGTGTACTTTAGGCGTGCACAATACAAAACTAAACACCAACTGTTGTCTATTATTCTTTAGTTTTACATTCATAGTCAACTGGTTCGATGTATAATACGCCGTCGGAAAATATTCAATGAATACAAATAAATTACGCATGCTAATGACCGTGTTCACCCCTTCGTGGTTTTATTTAATATATTCCTTGTCAGCCAAAGTCGATTTTATCATGGAATATTTTGACCTAGGATTAACTACATTAAACACTTGGAATTTTAATCCAAAATAAGCAAGAACAACTGGTCTCGCTATCTTAAAGATTTTCTGTTGTTGACGCCAACTGGCAAAGGTTTTCGTACTCTTTTTTGTACAGGCTTCTAGACTTCTTAGGGAAGAAGCTGTAATCTAAAAACTTTTGCTGCTTCCTTTACTTCTTCTGGAATGTCTGAAAAATCATTTTGATCTCTTTTGTTGTTCATACTTAAAAACGTCGTAAACAATGTTTCCATAAACAGGTTTTTGAAACTCTCTTACTGAGAAAATAATGGCAACTAAAATATTTTGGTAATATAGTAATAAACACCACAGAAATTAGACAATCCCGATTCCAACGTTGAAACTCTCTAGACGGGTGTTATACTAGGGAAAACGTGACATAAAGCAACTATTCCCATCATCATTGCCATTGCCGGTGGCGGGATTTGAACCCTCAGCTATGATAGAAAGATTTCTAGTCACGCTTGCCATCGCGTGCTCTAGCTAAATACACAACTGAGTCGGTGTGCGATTGTTATAGGTTTTTTATTTCATTTATTTAAGTTTTAATACTTTTCCATTTTAAAATACTTGGTAGTAAAAAAAAAATCATATAAAACTGGAATATAAGACATCTTGTTTGCATCCATGAGATTTCAGAATCGCCTAATGGCTTGTTTTATAGTCTTATATAAATAATTATTTGCGTACACAACAAACATGCTGTTAGTATAATCCAGATCTACTTATGAACTAGTTTTTTTTTCGCTGTTCATTTTAAAGAATTCTGTTTTGTCAGTTTCTTATTACAAAAGTTAGAGTTTACGTGAAACTTTGAATAGCTTTTTAAAAAGTTCTTAAATGTTTTCAAGGGACTCTTTCCTTATTGAATAGAAGTCAAGGATTTTGTCGGTTCTAAATATTTTTCGGTATATAAGTCACATAAAAATATTTCAAATGTATCTAACAACAAAATAATAAAAAAATATGATTTCTCTTTTAAAGTAAGAACTTGCTTAATCGTTCGAAAATGATTATTTTGGCAAACATAAAAAATACTAAAGCTTGAAACTTTTAACTAAATGTCTTTATTTTGATATATTTACAGTAAAATAGACTCTGGAAGATTCTAACTAATTACGATTTAGCAACTCATGTATTATTTTACTCGACCAATGATATAAAAAATAATATTTGTTTTAATAGAGCAAAATTGTTACGAATATAAAAAATATTTCTTATTTTATTTGAATAAACTTGATAGTTTACTCAGAAAAACTGTTAAATTTGGGATCAAAACATTTTACTATGATTTTTGTATTTTAAGTTACATAAATAAATAATAAATTCCATACTCATATTGCCGAACAAATACAGGGTGTCCCAACGAAAAGTAGGCACCCTGAATAACCTTGGAGATAATTTTTTTTTTTGAAAAATTGGTGAAATACGTCAACCTTGTTTCCAAGGGGGACATATTTTAAAGTAACACTTGTACACCTATCATCATCCCTCTACCCTACACGGCCACCCCCTCAAAAAATTCTAATAGCAAGGGGGATCTAGTGAACATCTTTTGAAAGGTCTTTCAATTCCCTACATAACTGTGTATTTTTTTTAACTTTTATCGATTCGTTCTTAAGGAAAATAGTTTTTTTATTGATGATTACACACAATCGAAATCATTTAAAAAAATCTAAAATACACGACACTGGGTATTGGAATTTATAAAAAAAACTACATTTCTTAGTGCTCTCAAATCAATACGAGTTTTTTCCACAGAAAACACTTTCCTTGTCCGTTTAGTTTTAGAATAATAAAAGACTCAAGTATTTGATAGTCCTTGAACATTAATTTGTTCACAATCGATTTTAAATCGAGATACATTTTACCAGAGTGAGTTCTCAAAATGGTTTATACCCTTCAGGAGAGAATAGAAATTGTCAGCATTTATTTTAAAAACGATAATTGTGCTAGAGCTACGGAGCGCATATTCAATAGAAATCACCCAGATAGAAGGGTTGGTTCTCAGTATGTTTTACAATTATTGACAAAATTTATGGAAACAGGTTCTGTAGGAAACAAAAAGCATGAACCTCAGCGACCGATTAGGAATGAAGCAGTCGAAGTGATAGTTCTGGGTCATTTGCAGATGGATAATACTCGATCGATCAGGAAAGTAGCTGAGGCTTCCGGTGTATCACTAAGCAGTGTTCATTGAATTGTAAAGGCCCACAAATTTCATCCATATAAATTTAAATTGGTACACGAATTAAACGAAGATGATCCCGATCGTCGGCTTGAATTTTGTGAGATTTTTTAGTGATCAATTAAACGGTAATGCCAATCTACTGTAAAATACGTGTTTTTACTGATGAATCGACATTTCAGTTAAATGGGGAGGTAATCAGACACAGTTGTAGGTATTGGAGTGAAACCAATCTAGAATTGTTCATAGAGACTCATACCCAAAGGCCTCAGAAGTTAAATGTTTGGGCTGGCATCTTAGGGAATCACATTGTCGGGCCGTTTTTTAATCATGACAATTTAAATGGCCAAAGGTACCTCGATCTGTTAGAAAATAACATCGACCCAATGATTACCTAAATCCTCGAAGAAGACGATAATCTTTTAGAGGGCGAACTGTTTTTTCAACAGGATGGGGCACCTTCACATTTTGCTTTAGCAGTCCGTCAATTTTTGGATAATCGGTTTCTTGAGCGAGGATTGGAAGAAGAGGTCTTGTGGAGTGGTCCGCTAGGTCACCCGATTTAACTCCCTTGGATTTATTTCTGTGTGACATTTGAAATCGAAGGTATTTGCAACAAAACCCGCATTTCTGGAAGAGTTACGTGAAAGAATTGTTCGAGAATGTTGTTTATTGACTCCAGATGTGTTCAGAAATGTTCGTACAGAATTTCAAGACAGATTATACTACTATATGGAAGTCGGTGGGGGTGCATTTTCAACAATACATACGATAATTTAAACTGCTTCTTTCATTTTTATTTCCCGAACCTAAAATAATAAAACAATTATTTCTCAGGAACGAATCGATAAAAGTTTAAAAAAATACAGTTATGTAGAGAATTGAAAGACCTTTCAAAATATGTATCACTCGACCCCCTTTGTCATTTAAATTATTTGAGGTGGTGGCCATGTAGGGTAGAGGGATGATGATAGGCATACAAGTATTACATTAAAATATGTCCCCATTGAAAACAAGGTCGACCTGTTTAACCAATTTTTCAAAAAATGGTCATCTGCAAAGTTATTGAGGATGCCTACTTTTGATTGGGACACCCCGTATAATAACGACGTACATCTCGTTTAGCTGAGGGCTTTTTATGTAATCAAGGATCCGCATTCAAGGCTCAAGTTTGATTGACATTACACCGCAGTCGATTTGTACAATAAGCAAGATGCACAATTTTTTTTATATAGATGGACAGACTACAAAAAATGTGTTTTTTCATATACTTATTTATTGATTTTTTGCTTGAATTAAAGCTAAAAAAAATTATTAACTTTTGCCGCGAATTTAAATACATTTAAACGATGCATATCTCCCGCCAATGCGGTGTGACATTACTACTAGTATAAGTTTGCTACAAGTGAATACTGTTATACTTGCGGTTTGTGTTTACAAATTAAAATACGATGTTATTTTTATGTTCTACCATGGAGAGTGAAAAGAAATGGAATTATAAATATTGTATTATTTCTACATGTACAAATACAACAATAATAACCTAGAAAAATTAAATTTGTGTCTCTAAATTTAGAAATAAATGTACCATTTATGAAACGGGACGACCGAATCATGAAATTATCGGAATCTACACGATTATATTCCTGCCAGAATCATTTTAATGTAAGTTTTCTCATCAAAACCAATGACTTGATATGCTTTTCTCCACATTACATAAAGTAAGGAGTAATTATAAATACATCATTTTCATCAGTAACAACGTTTATTACTACTATTTTCAACAGATATTGACTAACAATGTAATTAAATTATAAAAAAAAATTAACGGTTAATATTAAAATATTACACAGATATTTGTTTGTCAAATGGATATCTAACTACAGAAAAATGATAAAAGTGGGCCTAAACAAATTTATTGTTACGAACAATGAATGATACACACCTTGTTGCTTTTGTACCCCTCATTTCAGCACTGATAAAAAATAAAATCAGTATTATTAGCAAAGAAACTATTCAGTGCTCATCATGAACAAGTCGATTTTTGGTAAATTGTTGACTTGAGCTTGCGTAAAACCACAGGCCGTCATTTTCACCACTTAGATAAATTAATATATTAATGATTTTTATACATTGTAAAAGTGACCACCCTGTATACATAAATATGTAATTTTTATTATATATAGTTATTTATTATTGGCATCCTATAATGTTTCTTCTCACTTTCTTTGGGTCCTATAATACAAAAAGAGAAAAAATACGGTACTAATATTTTGGGTACTTGCGACTTTATTTTGTTGTAATTAAATTTATATTTGAGTAAATATTTGTTTTAATTTTTTCAAACAAATGTGTTATTATTGTCAAACAATATGTCATCAAATAAATCGGTCACATTTTGTCTCATGATTTCATTGTATTCAATCCCTTTTTAATTAATTATACCCTAGTAGTTGTAATCCCCACGGAAGGCTATCAAACCTCTATCCTATAGGGAACTTTATTGTGAAATTCTATCACACATGACACTGGACCTACAATTTTACTTCTCTCGTTAGAGCATTATTCCCTAGAGTACCTTACTCTCTTCAATTGAGCTTACATTTGTTTCGCACAAATAACTGATTGGTTATATATCATGTTGTTTTGTCTGCACCCACAGATATTTATTGAATGAACAAAAACCAATCAAATTATTTTAATTTTGATAATCAACTTTATTGATTATGTATAAAGATAATAGCCTTGTATCGATATGATGTTTACATTTAATGTGGATAGGCCAAGTTTTATACAGAAACCAAATCTTATATAGCGACGTTTCAATTTTAATTAAATCATCCTCAGAACTCTGTATACAAAAGATAACAAAAAAAAAGTAAATTGACAATTTTTATGATAAAGGAAACAGAAAAATTCTCATAAAATTCCTTGGAATTTTATGAGAATTTTTCTGTTTCCTTTATCATGAATAATTACTCATATGGGATCAACCTATCTACGTGACAATTTTTAACATATTCTAAAACAAACAAACACACCACTATAAAATAACTAAATAATTGATATTTAAATCTTCAAGAATTTGAAGATTTATAAAATTAGAATTTTTTAACAATTATTATAAAAAACATAAAAATGTATGTATAAAACACAAACAAAAACACACAAAAATGACAGACTCAGTACAAATTATTAAATTAAAATAAATAATTACAAGTGGTATAAGGTAATCACATTTTAAACTATCATTAGGTGTAAGAAAGAAAAAGGAAAGGTTGGAAAAATCCACAGTCACAACATATAATTTTTAATTATTTGTCCAGAGAATTAGCCTATTCGTCTCAATATTCATACAACAATAAATTTGTTCTTATCATTGTAGCAAGAATCACCGAAACAATAAAAACGTGATGTGGGTAAAAATGTATTATTTACACTTTTTTATTTTGTCAATTAAATTAAAATAGGCAGTATTGAGATTTACAATGTCTAATCTTTTGTTTGCAATATTACCGTCTTCTTTTTATGCATATCATCTCATTTAGTAACTGTTTTTTTTTAAATTGTTTATCTATAATCTTCATATATTCAAAATTGAATTGATGGGGATTGTTTATGCTATATTCCGCCAAGGCAGTAGGAATACTTTTTTACTTATTCCTAATATAAGGAAGTATAGTAATCATGATTTTTTTTAGACCTCGAGATTTTGATTGATATATACTTTTGAAATCACCTAAATCCATTCTGAATGACGTCTATCGGTTCTTGTGTGTGTGTGTGTGCGTGCGTGCGACCGGGCGTGCGTGCGTGCGTGCGTGCGTGCGTGTGTGTGTGTCTATATCCGCGATGACTCAAAAAATACTAATGGGAGAATTCCCAAATTTGGCAATTAAGATTTTCAACAACATTTTAGGTGACATATTAAATTTTATGAATGTGGTACCACCAGAAGAAACATAATGAATGAAAGAAAAAAAAGGTGCAATTTCCGGAAGTTTTTTTTTTAATTATTGCATTTCTGGACGAATCTCGACGAATTATAATGAAAAAACATAACTTTATGGAAAAAAGTCTGTCCGCATGTCTGTAGTATCGCGATAGCAGCCACAGTTTTTGAGATAAAGCTTCAAATTTGATACATATATTCTAAATGCCAAAGACAATGATAAATTCGGTGATGAGCAAAATTGGTTAGCTGAAAGGGTTACACGGAACCCAAACTTGTTTGTATTTGACTTTACAAAAATATATTCTTGATGAAAGATTATAAATCATGTCTAAAGTCTATTCACTTAAACTTTGCAGTGGTGGGTTGAACTTAGTGAACCCGATTTACAATGGGCAAACTAGCAGGTGTATTATAAATTGCTTATATCCAGGCGTAATCATTGTGGGTTACTTATTTATTACCAGGCGCAAGAAATATTTCAAGGCACTAGAATTAAGATAAATGTCTTTTAGGTTTATTGAATCAGTGGAAAAATATTTCGACAGAGTGTACATACGTAATTTATTTACAATAATAAGAAATGTATTTTCTTGGTTAGCAGTGTAAAGAAACAAAATAAAAATATAATTGATATATTTCCTTTAAAGTTTTGAATCAGAAACTAAAATGACTGGTTACACCGAAATAAGACATCCTGATTTAATAAAAAATTTCGATTTAGCTATAAGAAAGCCAAACGTCTTAAAATTTTTCGTTACTTTTTATTTTGTGTATTATGTGTCTAAGAAATAACGTCAGAAAATGAAACAATTTTAAATTCTACCTGTTTTGCTGCACAATTTTCATATTTCTGCTTTAAACAATGTTATGCTTTACTCTATCTTAATATAAAGCAACATGCTGCATTTTTGAAAATTTAGTACTACTGACCTGTGTTAAAAAGTGATTAAAATATACACCATATTATACTTCGTTCATTCATATGAGTATATAAAAAACTGTTTACTTGGGTTCGCAGAGCGACCCTTTGTGGACCGTGAGTCTTACGTAGTTCTCTAGTATAGCCTCGCGGTGCATTATAAATGCACAAAATGTATTTATATAATACTGCGCTCCTGTGCTAGAAATTTTTATATGCTAAGATAAGATGAAATAAGTTTATATCTACAACAAAAATCCTCGTTTCGCATCGACTGTTAAAATGTTCGCTATTAAAATTGTTTCACCTCGTATAATAAAAAAACAATTTAAAAAACAATAAATCATTAAAACATCAAATACCTTACCGATTATTATTATAAAATCAGCCAATACGCAATATCAATAGAGGTAAATAATTTAATATAAACATTACACAACACGTACGTTAAATTACTGTAACAGTAAAATTATATAACATATGTTATTATTTTTAGGTAAGGTTATGGGAATATTTTAGTCATTAACCATTAGGTTTAATACTTACACATTAATATTAGTCGTTGAAAACACAATTACAATTTATATCAAAACACAATCTACAAATGTCCAACTACTACCGATGCCTATGAAATAAAATAAACAATGAAAATTGAATTAACCGCAATTAGAACTTTGCATTTGTGTATATCTGCCTGCCGGTTGCACTAATCATCAGCGTGCATTATGTTCCCTATCCTGGTTAATGCTGCAAAGCTTTATGAACAGACTTTAGTATGTCAAGCGAATAAAATATGTTTTCGAAGTACTTAAATAAAGTAGACGTAAATTTAAATTTTGTATTATCTGACATCATAAAATGGGGGTTAGGATAAAGGCAGTTTGACATTCAGTTTACAAAATTTAGTTACAAAAGTGTCAATGTCAGTAAGAAGAAATTATTAAAATATATATGACATGAATTATTATTGACAGTATCGAAGGACGCCGATAATTAATTATTTAAAAGTTTTAATAAAATGTTTCAAGGTACGCTTTTAAAATTTAGGTAAGTGAATAATTAAATAGAATTATTTTGTTAGAACAGGATGATATATACTGGTATAAGAAAGTTATGTGCTGGCCACATCAGATATATTTTTTAAGGGGTTGTATATTCTTGATCATTTTTATGTTCGTTCATTAGTATTTTTAGATACTTTACTGGTTGGACCTACATATACCTTAGTACAATTGCCGAAATATTTTTAAATAACATCAGGTTCTAGATCTTTTGGTGGTTTGCATTGATTTTAGTAAAAAATAATTTTTTGATTGTGTTTTCACTTTTTAATGATACATGTGTGGTGATTATTAAAAGATTTACATAACTTCTTTGAAAGATTATTAACATATGGTATTTTGTAGTATTTTTTTGTTTGTGCATCTTTCTTTATGCAGTGTTTTTATTTAATATTTTTTTTACCAAATTTAAAGGGTAATTATTTTTAGAGCTAGATATTGTTGAATTATGAATTCTTTTTCCCAGAAATCTTTATGTGATAAATGTAACATTCTGTATTTTAAATTATGAATAATATTGTGATTTTTGTGACATTGAACGTTGAGAGTGATGGTCCAAAAGTATTTCAGAGAAAGTAGGCTTATGATACCAGTCTCTTGTTAAAATGTTATTATTTCTTAAAACAATTGTACCTAAGAAGGGTAGTATGTTATTTTCTTCTGTCTCTATTGTAAATTGTATTCTGCTATGGAAATTAATAAAACTGTTAAAATTTCTTCTATATTGTTATTAAGTACAGCAGTAATTATATCATCAATATACCTTTTGAAGAATGATATATTAAAATTTAGTTTATTAATACAAGTTGCTGACATAACAATATCAGCACAATTGGCAGATAAACAATTTCTCATACTTAGCCCTAAAAGTTGTTTATAAAATTCATTTTCATATTTAAAATAGTTAATATTTACACAAAAATTAAAAACCTTAAGAAATTCATTAAGTGGAATATTAGTGTGGTTTTCTATTAATTTCTATCTCTGTTTAATTAATTGCGTAATTATCTCTAGAGGAATATTAGTAAATAATGATGTAACATCCAAAGTTATTAGGATATAATTCTCAGGTAATGTTATATTATTTATGCCTGTAATTATAGTGGACACTCAAGATACCACTTTAGGATCCCTTAGCAAAGTATCCTCACACGACGAAAGTGTAGCCTGTTTTATAAACATGCCTTCGATAATCCTTGTCTAAGAGATAGTGAAGGAAGGTACCGTTGGGGATGTTTTGGTTTTAATGTTGTTTTCATGCTATTTTCAGCCGAATGTGTCAAAAAATTAACAAACACGTTACATTTTTAAGGTTATTGTAAGGATTGTAAGAAGTATAATATTCCGAAGAAAACATCAATCAGTGTTCGTTTTATTTCACAAACTACTACCAAGGTGAGTTATTTCTTTCTTATTAAAATGGGAGCGACTCGTGTACCTAATGGAATGGGAATGACCAATAAAATTCTCTAAATTTGTTTTAATATTTCAAATTTAAGTAGTTTTAGTTAAATTTTAAATGATTGTATATTTTAGAAGATGGATAAGAAGGCATACACTGACAAAGGTTGTTTTAATATCTCTTGTGAAAGAATATGGAGCATGTATTGAAAATAAAAAAACAGATGGGTCATCGACACAAAAAACAGGAGGCATGAGAAAAGATAGCATCGCATTATAATGTACCACCTGAGGTTAATATCCGTAGAACCTCAAAACAATTGAAGAAATTGTGGACAACTTAAAGCAGAGGTATAATAATTAATATAAACATTTTTCCAGTTTTCCTATAATAATTGATTTATTTATATATTAAGGAAGCGCAAGGAAACAACACAACTGAGTCATAGACAACTTTTAACAGGAGGAGGATCACCACCTGATAACAAAGATGATCCTATCTTGGAGCTTGTCAGCGACGTTGCTAAATACTCTGGTATTAGTACAGATTGTTTATGGGACGGCACCGCAATATATGAGAGTAAGTTTCCAAGAAACAAAAAAATGTCATTCATGTAAAAAGGAATATTCACTGCTTATGTAGTATAGTAATTTATAATAAACATGTATAACTGATATTTCTCATATTTTTAAATATCTATTGATTATAAAACTATTAGTGAATTATAATTCAGTATTTCCTATTCTAAGCAGACTAGTTATAAAGTGAATTATAGTTTATTTATTAATATTTAAAAATTTTAGCTTTCAGAATCTCAAAATAAAGACAATAAAAATATGGAGATTGAAGGTACGGCAGAGGATACGGGTTCAAATAAGGATGATATGACTGTATTACCTAGTCCATCATCATAATGCGCACCATTCCTTTTAAAGTTTGAAATGGGCACAGTTCTGAAACAGTCATGTCTCCTCCTACTACATTACGTTTAAAAACCATACCAGTCAAGAGAAGGCTAGAGAAACCGTATGCAAGAACTCCAAATTACAGTGTAGAAATGCAGGATATTTAACGCGAACCGTGCAGTTGAGCAGCAAGAAGAGCTCCATCGCAAACGTATGGAAGGCAGCAGAGGCAGAAGCGGAGCTTGCCCAATTAAAATTACAGGCATATATGTAGAGTCAAGGAGACCTTTAATTATTATTTAATTTTTTATAAATGTCCATTTCATATATAAAATTTAAAAAAAATAAAATTAATTATAGTATTTAATTACTTTCAATAAAAATCTTTTCTTTTTTCTTGGAAAGAAGTCAGAAGAATCGAATCATATCCACCCTGCAAAGATAGTATAAAAATAAATAATTATACAATATTTAACATAAAAATATATTATTTATTAACCAAAATGTTTATATTAAGGAGATAAGCACAAAGTTAATAATCCAGGGAACAGTAGGTATTTTAAAAATGTATTATAAATTGTCTTCGAAACGCTAAACCTAACACATTATTTTCATTATTTTCAAAAACATCTAGATTTTCCACATCTACATCATTGTCCTAGAAATTGTCACCATTCTGCAGAGCAATGTTATATAATAATGCCGTTGCACATATCACTGCTACACTAGTATCAGGTTTAGTCGTTAAGATTCTGTGTAGGCAAGGAAAACGCCTTTTCCAAAGTCCATTAACCCTTTCTATTAAATTTCGTATACGTTTGTGAGCACGGTTATAATTTTCTTCTTGATGTGTTGTGGGATATATTACAGATGTAAGAAGGTATGAACGACAAGCATAACCATTGTCACCGAGCAACAATTCACAAATCTGTCCTTGTTCAAAACGTACTCTTACTGCCCTCCTATCAAATATGATACTGTCATGAGTAGAACCTAGGTATCGTACTACAATATCTAATAATTCCATCCTGGGCCCAGCTACAAGCTAAATCGAGAATGTTATCTTATGTATCAATGTATTTATAGAAATGCATACAATTACCTTCACATTCAGAAAAAATAATATCCTTTTCTATTCCGATACACCTCTGCGTCATCTCTAAGATTTACAATTGGAATGTGAGTGCAATCGATGCAACCTGACACTGATGGAAAATTTGCAATATCATTAAATTTTATTACAATAATTTCCAAGATTATCTGCTAACAAAACTGACACCTGCTTAATCGTCTGTGAAGTAGTTACTTCCTTTAAAAAATAATAGTTTATAAGTTACCAATATCTAGCAACTAATGAGATCCCTACCTGAAAACTTCCTGTAGCGTAAAATCTTAGGTATATCAATAATTTTATGAGAAGTGACACAGGCAATCCTCGATTAGTTATTTCGATTTGCAGGCCATCTACTATCAGGGGTAAAATAATATTTGTTACTACATGTTTCGTAAATCGGTATCGTTTACGAAATTCGTACCTTAAGGACAATTTGGAGCTAAGGAAACCTTGAGTATCGACTATAAATACGGGCATTAAGTACTCTGCAAACTTAAAAGAATTTTTGACGTATCTATCATCCTTAATAAAGGCATATTTTAATAAATCCACTACGAAACTGCATTACCGATAAATGGGACTGCCTATGAAACTTACGATAGGTCGTAATGGACAGTTTTCTTTGTGAATTTTGGATAAAAATTATACTTTTGGCAAAGCTCTATTGTTACATTTAAGATTTTTACCTGTTTTCATTTATATATTTGTTTTTGATTAGGTCTTGTGCTAATTTATTTCCTTTGGTTTGTATTGTTTTTGTGATATGATTGTCACTTTTATCTGTTCTTCTCTAGTAAATTAAGAAAATTCATAACAATATTATTATTATTTTATTACTTGTCTTAATTTTGTAATTTTCATCGGTTATGTTATAGATTATGTATTCTGAATCAATTATTATCAATTGTTTGAGACGTATTTTTTGTTCAAATATGGTAAGTTAAATTTTTCTTCTCAACTTAATAAGTTTTGAACATTTGTGGGAAATTCAGTTTCAGTTAGATTTAAAAACCACTTTTCATTATTAATGTTACAAACAAATGTTTTCTGATTCTTAATTAATTTTTGTATTTGTTTCTTTCTAATTTTGTTAAATTCTTTCTTATAACGCATTCAGCTAGAAAAATTTAACTGCAAACATTTAAGTTAAAGGATGAAATTAAATTATTTGATTTTATCTAGATATTCATTAATTACGATGCTTATGTTATTTCATTAATAAATTCTATAATATTAACGTTAACCATTTTAGTGTTCTAAATGCCGATCGTTGGTTTATTTAATTAAATTTAAATTATACAAGGTGTTCCAAAAGTAACCGATCATACGACAATCATGGATAGGAAATTCAAATTTGAGCTTAAATTATCTAATGAGCTAGTGTCCAAAATGCCTCCTAAGGGTGCTATGACCCTTCACGGATGGCCTCCAGGAAAGCGTTTTTGAATAATAATAATTACTAATTAGAATCCATTTCTAGAAGCCATTTTCACACGTCACCTCACATTGCGTTTTCCTCTGAATCCTCGCCCATCTCGCCCCTCTTCATTTTCAGATCCTCGTTCAAATTTATAATAAATTTATTTCCACTATTTATATGAAATTTGACAATTTTTAAATAATCATCCTCAATTGTAATTACTTTCCTAAAAATTTTTTCCCAATCGTCCTTGTTAATTTTTGACACATCATTTTGAATTAACTCTACTTTTTTTATCAAATTTCGAAAGTGTTTTCTTTTCTGACATTTTTCTTCAATTTACACCAAATTAATTCAATCGGGTTGAAAATACAGAAATATGGCGATAGTCTCAACACTTCGTAGCCATATCTCTCCGCTACATTATCTATAATATCCTTTTTCTCATAATTTTTTCGTTTGCAGGACTTCCAATAGTTGTACTTTATTATAATTTTTTCATAATAAAATCAAGTTCCATTAAAAAAACTGTAACTTCAGCTTAGTACAACTCTTGTTAGGAATTTTATACAGTTGTCTCAAATGGTACTTCGCATTGTCAGGAACAATAATGCTATTCGGCTTTAATTTTGGAATTGGGGTATTTTCAAACCATACCTTAAATATTTCTTCCTCCATATTCTTGTTTACTTTTCATAATCGCCATACGTTTATTAATAGTTTAATATTTAAAGCCAATTTTTCTCAGTCAAGTTCCTAAAGTTATTTTGCTATATTTTAAATTATAATCCATTTCTCTCAATTTTCTGTATACCATGTCAATAGCTGGGATTTCATATTTCTGATACGCGTTTAGTTTATGACGCGTATCAAAGTAAGTAAGTAGGTAAGTAAGTAAGTAAGTTCTTAAAACTTTTGCTAACGATGGATCCAGCGTTTTCGATCGACCGGTGTCGGATCCTTGTTTTCTTGGGCACCTTCTTTCACCAGTTTGTGTATTGTGTGAGACGTTAGTGGGAGTTGCTGTTTCACCTAGTACATCTAAATCATACAAATTAGCTCGTCACTTCAAAAGGTTATTATAAATATTAAGGCAAATTTGTTTCGCTTGCTCGTTCAAATGTAGCCGAATTTTTCTTACTGAATACACTAATGGACTTTGATATTCTTTATCACTGTAATCACTATCACTTTCATTTTCACAAACACAATAAGATGTAGACGTAGAGGCCACCCACGGGCGAAACATTTTTACATCAAATACCTTCTTCAATTATTTTCAAAAAACACACCAGCAAATTAAAAGATATAAAATAGTTATTACTTATATTACACTATTACACAACTCACTGCAGCATGATAACCTTCTTAAATTATTTTCAAAAACACGCCAGCAAATTAACAGATATTAAATAATTATTATTTATCTTATAATATTATATTTAAAATATTTCATATAAATTAAGTGCGGTCCTGAAGTAACCCAGCGTGTAAGCTAAACTCCGCCTCGGTCACATGCCAACAGAAGCAACAATCATCCTTCTCGCTTTAATGTAAGTGGTATAAAAGACGGAAGATGTCATGTTTTAGACATTTCCCTCCCTCATGTCGCATCTTACCCCGCACATCCTGTCACTATATCGGTTTCGCACACTATATATATTATAAATAACTACGGGGCCAGAATTGACACTTGAGGTGCACCATGTGTTATATTATGATTATTTGATATGTCTTCATTTATAATCACACACTGCTTCCTGTCAGTTAAAAATGATTTTATTAAATTTATTGCAGTTTCATTAAAGCAGTAATAATTGAGGTTGATACATAACATTTTGTGGTTCATAGTATCAAATGCTTTGCTGTAATCTAGAGAGAGAAGTATTGTGACATTGCCGTTATCCAATCCACTAATAATATCGTAAGTTACTTTTAAAACGGCACTAGTGGTACTATGATTTTCTCGAAAGCCAGATTAGTTGGTAAGAATAATATGGATTAGTTTGTATATAGTCGATTATTTCATTATATACCAACCTTTCCAGAACTTTCGATAGAGATGGCAGTATATTCATGGGCCTCAGATCTGCGTTGTAAATGGGCTTATTAATTTTATTTATAGGGAAAGTTATAGATTTCTTCCAGGCTCGCAGATATTTTTTTAGTTGTTATGGATAATATATGTAATTATAGGTATCAAATAGGGTACACATAGTTTCGAAATTTTTATGCAGATTTTGTCGTCACCAACCGCATTAAATTTAATGTTATTCACATTATTTCTGTCGATAGTACACATTATTGTTTTAGGAAAGGACTTAAATTTAAGCATAAACAGAAGAAATGGAGTTGTTATATGTTACACACATTTTAGCACCTAGGTACTCGTTAATTTGTAAATAATCAAATATGTTCCGACTTTTATCCCAGTAATTACTTGAAATAATTGCTTTTTGCATTAAAAAGAACATGGTACTAAACATGTATTCTACAGCATCAGCATAATTATGGCAAATTTAATTACGAAACGTAATGTTGCATATCTGAAATCCTCTTAATAAAAGTCAAGACATAATTCAAGCACCTTGTCATTTAAATAATAATTACTGCAGAGTAGCAGTGCAAAGTCTAAAGTAGGGCAGGCATGGCTCTAAACAAAGCGCACATAACTTTATATTAACAGAAGGACGAGAAATGGCCTGGCATTTTACCAAAATCCCTGGATTTATTTTGTTCTCAAAGTAAACTAAAATTTAAGAGACACTCGGGGTCATTTTATTTAAAAAAATCAATAATAATACCGTTCGCAAGCAAACATTACATTTTACTTACTGAATTTTTGCCAACTTATGAATTTATGTTTTATATAAATCACATCAGGTAAATTTTACAGTTTTTTCTCAGGAAACAAATATATATATATATATATATATATATATATATATATATATATATATATATATATATTGTTACGTTTTTTATTTTTGTAATTATTTTAATTTATTTTAATTAATTAAGTTTATTATTTGTTGGGCGCCAAAGTATTTTATACTTATCTGTTTTATTATGAGCTCTCGACAACTCAGGGTCAATAAGTAGGTTCACCAACTCACATTACTGGTTGGATAAATAACTTTGTGATTTATTATGTTTGGCTATTATTAAATGTTACTACTGCAAGACACTTGTTTTTTTTATATTTCTCTAATTGAGAAAAGATTCTTAATTTGACTATTATTAGCCCACATACAAATCATACATAAGAAATAGCTTACATACTCAAACACATATTTCGCCACAGAATATAAAATATTTACTGAACAATTAGTATTAAATGATGTGCAATTTCAACACCTCCACAATTCTTAATAGTACCTACTCTGTAGCTAACTTAACTTAATATCTAATAATTTTTCAATTACAATTACCATATAGCTTTAAATATTCCATAATTGGTATTAAATTAAATTATATAAAATTTTCACCCTTCAATTGACAGGACTATATGACAATTGTAAGAAAATGGTCATAACACCAAAAAAAACTTACAAATACAAATAAGTTAACACTATTAGCATTTAAAAATTGTTTTTGTGCACTTACACAATGTTCCTTGTCTATTTTAAATTCTTCACTATAAAATCTGTTCTTGACTTTTCTACCTGATTTCTATTTTCCCAAGTCATTCATACCTTTTCTTCTTCAGGTTTTTCAAACTCTCCTCTTCTTGAGAAGTTTTTGGAGATGCTTCTGCCTTAATAATCTTTTTAGCCTCTCTCTTGTCAGCTGTCAAAAATTAATTCCTATTTTTCTACCTCGCCTACTTCCTCTTTTTTTTATATCCTTGCTTTGTATTTTGGAAAAATATAATTTTTCTTTATATTGTTTACAATGACCTTTTCTAGCATCTTTCTTAATTCTCTTTCCATACTGATCATTTTGCTATAAAACCTTCCTCATTATGTGCCCTATTAAGTCTGTTATGTAAAGTTAATTCCACACACTAAACTTTCACTATTATTTTTATTTAATTGGTTTTTGTCCTTAACACATGTGTCTTTCTGTCTTAAATTTAAACTTTTATGCAATATTTTTACTCTATTTTTGACAATTTACTTAATTCTAACACAGTTTATTATACATCAAGTTGAATGAATGATTTTTTGATTTTAGGGTGCCTTTTTAATTTCATTTGTGAATTTTGTTACAAGTGAGAAGCTAAAATGTGTTGAGCATGCTGGTTTCTCACCTTAGCATCTGTACAATAAGTTTTATGTCAGTACAAGTGTTCCTTTCAACGTTTTAATGTAGAGGTAGCGATTTGTGATTAAAGTGTTAATAATTCCACAATTTTCCAGTAAACATTCCTTGATTAGGCAACATATATTGCAAACAGTGAGTAATGTGTTGATTTTAACCTTTATTGTTTATTAATTTGTATAGGTACTTCATTTAATCATCCACATCTAACCCTGATTTTAATTGAATGTTGATTTCTTTAAGCTATATTAAAATACATGATAATATATATATATATATATATATATATATATATATATATATATATATATATATATATATATATATATATATATATATATATATATATATATATATATATATATATATATATATATATATATATATATATATATATATTTTATATATTATTTGTTTGCAAAATAATGTAAATGTAAAATTAATGGATAAATATATGACAAAGTACCTTCATTATTGAAACGTAAAATGGAATACATATTTAAATTTAAAACTTCACAACATAACGAATTATTTTTTAACATAACGAATTATTCAACTAATTTTCAACAAGTTTTCAGAATTTAAAACCTTGTTTCATTGGCAGTCAAACTATTGTATCCATTGTGTTCATCACGATTTGAATAAAATACTACAGGAAAAAAATAGATTCGTGCTAAATTTCAAAAAGTTGAGATAATTTTTTGATTTCTTGAATGAAAATTTATAATTCTCTTAGGCCCAGTTGTATCGACGTGGTTCAGTCAGAGTTCAACTGAACTTCGTTTAAAATTCAATGTTACGATTGTTATAACAATTGTAATTTTGGATATTAAACGAAGTTCATTTGAACCCTGGCTAAACCACGTCGTAACAACCGGCCCTTAGCTGGTTATTTATGCTGAACTAATAAAAAATATTAGAAAAAATCATGTGATCTCTCATAAGAAAAATCTTTTTAGTTTGTAACGATAATTCTAACAAATTATGGTTACTACTTAACGTCCTTGACTTCAATCGAAATACCCTGATATTCGTTCATACGTGAGTTGATAACGTGACGAGGGCGCGGGCGAATCGTAACGGACTGTGGGTATTCTTCAAGTAGGAAGAAGGTGAGCGTATCCACTACATTTAATTAATAATTGGCAAATATTTCGTAACTTTATTTTAAACTAGAACATGTAGGGTATTCCTATATTCTTGACTAATTATATATTTCCCTGTCTGGGTTTAATATCAAATTTTATCGAGCTGTACTAGATTAGCGTAAAGCCACATGGGCAAATCACATTATTTGCGTCCTTTCCGGTCAACTAATATTCTTGAGTTTGGATCGCCTTGCTAGCTCAATAAATGAAATTTATATCGTTTGTCAGTAGATAAGCTATGAGAGTTCTAAAAACTAAATCCCCATGCTTTTTCGATGATGAAGGTTCATTTTGCAGAATTTTGATTCGGGACAGTGAGCAGAGTATGCATTTCAGATAAATAGAATTCTAACTTTTGGGAATGAGATATGAATCTTGGGGATACTAGAGACATTATGGTCGTTATTATAATTTTATAAATATTATGACATATAATTTGAACTAGTGGGAATCGGGATACTTGAACGGTATTTGCATACCTATTAATTAACTAATGGTACTAACATCTTCCTTACAAATATAAATAAAAACTTATTTCAGTTATTTGGGCGTTATATACCCCTTTACTTTTAAATTAGAAATAAAACATGATATCTCGATAAGAATAATTTAATTTTATTTAGCAATGTAACAGTAATACAAGCAGTAAATATTGTAAAATAATTTATTATACATAAAATATTGTACACAAAATATATCATAATAATAATATTAATAATAATAAAAACAATATAACGTTAAAATACAATTATAAATATCCACGATTAACAAATAATACAATGAGAAAAATATTTACAGTTCACAATTACAGTGTACTAATTATAATTAAGTAATTGCATAACATGGATTCTACAATGCAATATATTAGTTAACAATTTTCTTATTAAAATTAATTAATATACTGTTTTTTCGTTACATGTTCATTATAGAATAATGGCCCCCTGTTAAAGTCTTGTACAAATTAATAATTATAATATCTTTTAGTGTCGTGAGGTGTTAATGCGATTTTGGTTTGAATAACTGTGTTGACGGAATACTTTTCTGATTTGATTAAAGTTTGATTTATTAGTTTTTTCAGTAGAATTATTTAGACATTCAGTATAAACATCAAAACATATTTTATTTTTTACAATAGATTTATTAGCACCTTTTATTTTTTTTGCCTTGTCTAATCTTTGAAATCTAACTACATACATTTTAGATCTCATCCTTATAGAACCATTTTGCTCGTTCTTCATTAAACCAATCACTTTTTTATTTACACGCAGTACGTACCTATATCATAAACAATATTTTAAAGTGTAGTCACTTGTTTCGAAATAGTTAAGCGCGTCACCTTTGATTGAAGTATAAATATCATCGGTATTAAATCTCATATACAAGTAAATCAGAGAATGTTACAGTTTTCACCCCCAAATTCACTTTTTATATAGTTATAATGAAAATTATACTTCGTATTGCCGTTCTTGAATTACAGTAACTACTTGTAGTCGTAATTTTCTAAGCTCAAGCCGCACGTATTTCTCCAATACAGACCACATATGCCGATTCTAACCACCACTTCTCACTCAGTTTTTCGTTCGCTCGGTGCTAGATGTGAGTGTTTATGTGAAGAAATGGGAAAAGTGGCAAAGAAAGACTCATAATTGCATAAAAAAATTAATGAAGTTACTTTAATATATTAGATAGGTTAAGTAAATACTATTTTAAAATGTTCTGTTTCTAGGTAATCTCTAAGAAAACGGTGACATAACAGACACATGTTTTATTTCACCTAGAGTGTTTACACATGTGATTCATTCTATGGATATTACACAATGTTCACATGAATTACTGTAATCCAACCGAGGTTTATCAGTTTTATCACTATTCACATGAATTGGAATAAACTTTCGGCTGGCTGATGCCAATGTTTTACACAATATTCAAATGAATACTGTACTGAAACAAAGGTTTGATTGATTCTCTGACCACCGTTCACATGAACGATGGTTGGCACTAATCAAGTTATCGCTATAGCGATACATAGGGTTATTAAAATAAGTGCAAGTTTACGTATCGAGTTAAGGCGCGGTTTATTTGTTTTTATTTATTACAGGTGCTTCTAAGGCTTCTTCAAATGAGGAGTCAGGGATGGAGTTAGATTCAGATACTCCACTAATAAATACAGCCTAGACATCGTCTACGGAATCTGTTTATTCAGCCGATCAAGGCGCGCAAAATATTTTGTCTCTGTTGGGTAATCAAACTTCTGAAATCAAAGACTCCGAGTTTCATACTGACGTAGCAGCCCTTTTATCCAGTTTTATTCTTAATGGAGTGGAAGAGCAGCCCGTAACGCTACTCTTGAGTCTTCTCCGTGTTTAGCAAATTATCCGGCGCTCCAGTCACCAATAATAATTAACCCTGAAATTAAGCCCTGCATAGATACAATGTCCTAAAACAGAACGACTTCTTTAATAAACTACAGTTACAATTGTTGGCGGGCATAAGTGCGCTAGCCATACCACTTGGTCAACAATTTAAAATTACGAGACTAAACTCGACAGACGCCGCGAGAAAAGAATTAGAAAGACGATGCGATCCGGCAAAAATTTGTTTGTTTTTCACGTACTTTCAATTCATCGCCGATATTTAATTCCCCCTTTTCTGGACGAACAAGTCAAAAAAGTCCTGGAAGCCTGTTTAATAGATGAATTGTTATTCAAAAAGTCCTTCCCTGAATATCTGGAAAATGACAGGGAGGCGCAGCGATTGGGGGTCACTATTAAAATGAAGGATAAAACTTTACAATATTTATCTTCCAATAATCTGCTCAGCAGGAAATCTAGCGAACCTAAACCTGGTACTTCAGGAATATCGGCATCTTTAAGCTCCAGGCTCCCCCAGCTTCGGACCGGCATGAAAAGAAAAAGTGGAGAGGTCGTCCAAGAGGAGCAGCATATCATCGTCAATTGACCAGGTACATACAGTATGTTCTTTGGAGAATACTGGACAGGTAAACCCAGTTTATGCTGGCCGCCTATATAATTATTTGAATAAATTATCTTGTATTACAAATGATCTTATTATTGTGTCATGAATTTATGGATATCAGATACCCTTTAGCATGAAACCCGTGCATACATGCTTGTCAGAACTGTCTTTTGACTTAAATGAATTGTCTAAATTTGATAATAAGGTAGCAGAATTAATTCACATTGGAGCAGTGTCAAAAAATTGCCCTAAGTCTGGTCAGCTCCTATATCTTTATTCTTCCTAGTATCGAAACCTAATGGTTCTTCGATTTATTTTAAATCTGAAACCGTTAAACCGATTTTCAGCCCCTTCATTTCAAATTAGAAGATTATAGAACAGTGTTAAAGGCTAGTCTATCCCAACTGTTTCTTTATATCACTAGATTAAAAAGATGCATTTTTTAACTCAGTTGATAAGAAATTCAAAAAAATACATCTGTTTTTCTTTCTGAGGTTAATATTATCATTTTGAGTTGCTTACCTTTTTGGTCTTTGTATAGCTCCGTTTGTATCTACTAAAATTATGAAACCCGTTTTAAAATTTTTAAGATGTAACGATATAGTTTGTGTAGTCTATCTAGACGATATAATTACTAATGTAGTAAAAATGTAGAGACAGCTAGAAAATAGTGTCAATTTGTGAAATCGAATTTCTTAACAAATTTCAAAAAAAATCGCTCTAGTTCCATCGCAAAGTTATACTTTTTGCGGTTTCTTATTAATTCCTTAAATTTAAAAGACCTATTTTTTGCCAGCAGAAAAATGGGACCTTATATTGGTCCATATTTAAAAGCTATTACCAAAAGACCGATGTTACATTCTGGCAATAGCTAGACTTGTAGCAAAGCTTATAGCCGGTTATCCCACAATTACCTATGGCTGGATGCATCTAAAGATTCTTGAACGCTTGAAGTGTTTAGCTTTACGTTCTAGTAATCAGGACTATAAGTCAAATTTACTACTTTCAGACTTGATATAATCTGACTTGAGGTAGTGGTATCAAATTCTGACCAAAATAAAGGTGTTACTATTGTTACAGAGTTTTTGCCCTTGAAATTTTTGCAGACGTATCTCTAACAGGTTGGGGTGCATTTTGTAATAATGAAGCCACTCATCTATCTGATATTGAGAAACGTATTAACTATTTGCAATTACTAGCAGCCTTCAACGCACTTAGATCATTTGCTTCAGAATTCTTGTAATTGCTCTATTCTTCTCAAGAATAGATAACGTAACAGCTATAGCTTGTATTAATCGTATGGGTATTTTCAGATTTGAAAGCCTTAATGACATCACAATACAAATATGGCAGTGGTGTGAAGGCAAAAATATCTTCATGTATTAATACCAAACAGAATATCAATGCAGACAGGGGAATCCTGTTTTGTATCAATCTACACAGAATATGAATTGTCAGATTCGGCGTTTCACGAGATATGTCACAGATTTGGAACAATTTCTATTGATTTATTCGGGATTCAATTAAATGCAAAATGTCCTACATATATCTTCTGGAAACCGAAGTCTACCTCTTTAACGGTAGATGCATTTACAGTGCCCTGTAAGGGAGAATTTTTATGCCTTTCCACCATTCAGCTTTGTATTAAAATGTTTACAAAAAATATCGGTGAAAGGGCCTCTGGACTACTAGCAATTCCTAGCTGGCGAACCCAACCGTGGTATTCGGTTTCTAGAAAATTACTAGAAACGGAACCATTACTGTTATCGCCTACGAAAATCCCATCCCTCTTCACCTTTCCAGGAAATGCCACCCACTCTGGCGAAGGCTTTCCTAGAGGTTGGATCTTATCAGGGAAGCTTTTCTTAAATAGGGAAGTTCCAGCAGTAGGACCCCAAGATATTAAGTCATTTATTAGTTTACTCATTCATCTATTTAAAGAAATGGTGGGAATTTTGTAATACTAAGGAGCATAATTCTTATCATTATTCATTAAATATGATAATAACCTTTTTAAGTAGTTCCAAGCCGGCGGCGATTTCCCTATTCAACTCTAAATCCTCAATAAGCGGCTTTAGTCATAGTTTTTCCGGTACATAATTGAGATAAAGCCATTTTGAAACGGTCTTTAAAAAGGTATCTATAACCAAAAACTATCAAGACTCCGGGTATCAAACAACCTAAGTTTTAGCATATTTATCTAAAATATATCTCTTGTCTGACATCTCCATATCACAACTGACTATGAAACTGGTCACATTGCTGGCACTAATTATAGGCCATAGAATGCAGAAGTTAGCTTATATACATTTACAAAACATCGTTGATATTTCCCAGGTCGGTTTGAAATTAAAATTTCATATAAAGTCAAAACTTCATCGACTAAAAATTTTCAACTACTATTAGTAATACCCTACTTTCGGGAAAATCTCCAAACTGCTTAGCTTCAATTATTGAATTTTATAGGCTTATCACCAAAGATACACGCCCTGCTAATACGAATCTGTTCATTTTAACAGTTAAAAAATCCATTTATCCAGCTTCTACACAGAGATTAAGTAAATGGATTAAGATAACTCTTGCAGCTAGTGGCATTGACACCTCTAATTTTTCGAGCTACAATACTCGACATGCTGCTACCTCGGAACTTAGTTGTAAACCGAAAAGCATCGTCGGTTAGTATAAAACAAGTAAAAGTGATGTGCTCGCTATACGCACAAATTATTAATTAAGTAACATTATTGTACGTTAAAGTATAAAGTGCCACATCAGATTATTTTTTTTGTTTAAGTCATTGCATTGAAAAAGGTGGAAAACAGCCACCGAAACGTTTGTAAAATGTGTTTATGAATAAATAAACAATTTAGACTTTCATTCATATCATTAAAGAACCAAAATCCCAAGAACACAATTGCTATAAAAATATATAAATAAGGTTCAAGAAGTCAAAAGAAAAACAGCTTTTTCAAACTATATATATATATATATATATATATATATATATATATATATATATATATATATATATATATATATATATATATATATATATATATATATATATATATCAGTTCGTTAAAATAAATTTCATTTTTGTTCAATTCAATTGCCACGAGATTCTTGTAAAAATGCTGCTAGACTTAAATTCCGGTTTAGATATTAAACCTTCGGCATCATACCGCACCTCCCATTTGCAACTAATTTAAATTGCTGTGTTTACTTAATGTTTTCCATTGTTTTACCTACGACAGCAATATTATCTACAAGATTATTAAATGTTACGTTTTTATGTTTATGCACCTGCAATTAAATCAATATATTTCATTAACCATGACTGATTAAATCAAACTCTATGAATTTTTGTAAGTTTTAAACCTTGCGCTAAAGCTTGTTTCAAATTTCTGCAACGAATTATATATCGATTTTGTTACTTAGTGCCGCCATTAGTTTTAGTACCTTGACTGAGGTGGGAGCGTCATGCTCCGTACATACAAGTGGATCTATAATGGAGATCGTGTAACGCTTCTGGATAATCTAAATTTTCTTCGAGAACCTCCGGTACTCATTCGAAATTGCTATTACATTAAAATTTTGAAATTTTCGATCCACTCAAAGCCTCCATATGGAAGCCATTGTCCTAACCATACATCAAGCATAAACTAGGATTTGAAGGGTTATAATTTCGTGCGTATTTGTCATTAGCTTTCGCATATCATTTTGAGTACTGGCTTAAACCACCGCGAATAAAATATAACTATTAGAGGGCTGAAAAAACACTTTATTTCTTTTTTTTCTATCGCTTATACCTCAAAAAGTTGTATATTGCTCAGCTACAAAATGAAAAATTCAAATAAAAAACATCTTCCCGTTCGCGCATGGCGCTCAAAGTTTTAAAAAATTTCGAAATTTCGTTTTTTTTTAATTATTTTTTTATAATTGGCTAAACTCAATATTTAACCCAAGCGCTATAGGGTCCCAATGTGAAGTTTGGGGTATAGGGAATACTGAAAAAAATTAAAACCCTTAAATTGAAAATATTTAGTGTTTGCGCAAAATGCTCAACACACTGGATTTTTTCTAAAAACGACTGTATTTCGTAGCTTATCTATTTTAATGTCTAGTCTATATAAATGATAAACATATTTATCTTCAACTTCTTTATTCAATAAATCATGCTAATCAATCACTTTAAAGTTTGATTTTGGGAAAATTCGGGCACAATACTTTGTATACAGGAGCAGTTCACATTAATCCGTCTCTTGCGTCAGCGCTACACTTTTGAGATATCAGTCATGTAAGTTTTGACACTGTTCAAACCGCTCAAAAGGACAAGAGAAACTTTGGAAATCTTGTTGCGGCGATGTGTTTGTCATTATCATTTTTATATGTCCTCATCTGCGATTTTTCTTAGTAGTGGAGGAGGAAAGATTTTCAAACTATCCCACTAAATTATATCGACGTAGTATGCTGGTTCAAAGTTTAGTTTTGGCGTGGGTGAACACTTCAATGTAGGCTTCCCTTGTAATGTGACCAAGTTTTCAGTAGTCTGCATATCCCAGCTCTCTGATAGTTCTTCTTTCATCCAATACACAGAACCAAATTTGTTATGGATGCCCCTGTGGTTCAAAATCAAACCGCAAACGTTTCAGATGGTCCAAAGATACTTTTGAAGCTTATCAGAACATCACGGCAATATTAAATCAAAATTTATTGCAAGTTATCAAGCTGTGCAATGATAAAAGCGCTTTCGGCTTCATCCCGAAAATTTGATTCTTGCAAATGACAGTGATGTTAAGAACTATCAGAGAACTGGGAGTACGCAGACTACTGAAAGCTGGATCACTTTTAGAAGGGAAAGACCATTCGAAATTTCACCACGCCAAAACTAAACTTTGAAGCAATAGACTACGTCGATATGACGTGGTGATAGTTTGGAAAATCTCTCCTCCTCAACTACTAAGGAAAATCAAGGATAAGGACATCATAAAACGATAAAGATTAGACCTGCAACCAGATTTCCAAAGTTTCTCTTGTCATACTCCAGGCGGTTTGAACGGTGTGTCAAACTTGTGACTGAAGTATCTCAAAAGTGTGTGGCGCTGACGCAAGAGACGGATTAATACGAACTACCCTCCTGTCACGAAGTATTATGCCCGAATTTTCCCAAAAATCAAACTTTAAAGTGATTGATTAATGATTTATTGAATAAAGAAGTTGAAAATAAAAATATGTTTATCATTTATATAGACTGAACATAAAACAGATAAGCTACGAAATACCGTTTTTGTAGAAAATCCAGTTTTTTGAGCATTTTGCGCAAACACTAAATATTTTCAATTTAAGGGTTTTAATTTTTTTTCGTATTCCCTATATCCCAAACTTCCATTAGACCTATAGCGCTAGTTAGTATTGAGTTTAGCAATTATAAAAAAATAATTTAAAAAAACGAAATTTCGAAATTTTTAAAACTTTTAGCGCCATGCGCGAACGGAAGACATTTTTTTATTTGAATTTTTTTTTTTCATTTTGTTTAGCTAGGCAATATGCAACTTTTGTGAGGTAAGCGATAGAAAAAAAAAATAAAGTGTTTTTTCGGCCCACTCTAATAACCATATCGATATACGTTAGAAGTTCTAATTCGACTTCGATATATTTAAGCGTACATTCCTATGTATAAGGAAACAAACAAAGATGACGACATTACTTCAACTGACGCTGATTATCTTAACGATAACCCTCCAAAGAGCTCAACTCCAGGAGATTAAAATTACTTCACTTGAAACAAACCCAGGATACTTCCTTCTACTTAGATACAGTACTTATCAAACAATCGTCACACGAATTTATTCACCATTTTGACATTACACTGATAGGGAATCAAATCGATCAAATAATATATCAATACAATGATGTTCGCAAACTCTTAGAAATAGAATCAAACCGACAATACGCACAATCTTTTACTAATCATAATGGTGTTCTGTTTCAAATTAATTTAGTTAAAACAAAATTAGCCTTAGTGTACCCTTTTAAATATCCTTTTAAAGAGACCCGTTCAAAACGTAGCCTAATAAACGCTCTGAGCTCAGTCAAAAAATTTATTTCAGGTAATCTCGATCATGACGATGCTGTCAGATATGATAATGCAGTAAAGAAATTATCAGAAAATCAAGATAAAATTGTAAACTCGTATAACAAGTGAATTTGATTACACATTGACTTAATTATTAAATAAACCGAACACTTAAATTTATAATTTGTTCACTACATGAAACTTAGAGACCTTCTTTACCAAATAGAAATCAATTTAAGTTCACTAATATATACACTGATATAGAACACTGATATAGAGAATGCTATAACTTTTGCGAAATTAAATACGTTACAACATAGTATTCGTCAAGTTATATGAAATTCAAATAATTATCGATAACCTTTCAAAAACTTATAACAACAAACAATTAATATTTCATGAGGAACAAGACTTATATAATTATTACAATTCAATTAAAGTAAAATCATATTATTCTAATGCAAGACTAGTTTTCGCTTTAGAAATCCCTATCATCAACCCTAAATCTTTCAAATATTACCTACTCAATCTGTACATCAAACTTTACCACTCTCGTACTAGATAACTCTTACCTTGCTACATATGAAGGTTTATATCAATATCAAGCACAATAATGTCAATATATCAGTTCAATCTATTATTGCGATGACACTCAACTATATCAACTCAATCAACAACAAGATTGCATAACAGCTGTACTAAATTCCCCTGCTAAAACAAAGTGTCAATACACAAAACTGTCCATAAAATATTCTTGAACAAATGAATGCGAAGTATTATATCTTAATATTTCAAACTGAACGTGACAATCAAATAAACTGAAAAGGCTTCTTAAACACTCATTTAATAGAACTACCTTTAGGATGTTTGTTTACTCATAATTGTATAAACTTTGTAAACGAAAAGCTTATACAGACCTTAAACCCTACTATTACCTCGAATTAGTGTACCCAAATTCGAAAGTCAACCAGAAAACACTTTGGAAATAAAATCAAAAATCCCATTAGACAAATCGGCAAGATTTAAAAATAGCCAACATGAACTTGTAATGAATTACCATTTTAAAGAATATCTAAATATTCACTATGTAACAATTCTATTAGTTATAATTTCAATCATTATCATAATACTTTTGTATCAGTGCCTCCAGAGCTATCATTATTGTAAAAAGTTGTCATCAAGAAGGAAGAGAATATTGTAGAAATCCAAGAAAACGGAGAAGTCAAATTCCAAATGAAAATTCTTCCCTATAATTTTCATTCTTGTTAGGGGAGGAGATATAACCCAGGTGTCGTCGGTGCCCTCATTATGCACCGTCAGCAGAGATAACTAGCAGCGACGAGCTAATCTGAATTGTAAAGACAAGAAACTTGTTTTTTGACCGTGTTATTGTTAATATCATAAAATAAAGTCATTTTTTGTATTCCTTTTGTAATTTCTGTATTTGTGAAAAAATTGTTCTTTTCTAAAAGTGAACTTTTAAAATCGAGAATAAAATTTACACACTTATAATAAGGTTCTCCACGGCTTAGTCAGTTAAGATGTCACACTACCAATCTAAAGGTCCGCAGTTCGAATCACAGGCAAGATGACATTTTAATTTAATACAATGCAATATTCTAATCTCTATAGCTTAAAACTAAACCAATAAATAGCAGACCCGACCACCAAAAGCTTCCATATCCCTATATGTACACAGTAAGCTGTTAATGTAAGTAATAACAATAAGATAGATTTATTGAGCAGTACAAGCAGTACACATAGTACACAGTACACATCGAGCTCTGTGTGTCGACTGTGCTCATCGAGGCCCTATTTATGGCACATGGGAACATGAAGGCACTAATTGAATACTGTGTAATTTCCAGCCTTATTCTAGTTCTTGTTCCTGATCTATCACATCCTAGATCCAATTCCTTAGCTACGATATGCTGATGAGAAGGCAATAACTCCAAAACCGTGTCCGTAGCTGCATATTTTTTTCTTTTTGGAATATGGCACTAGACCTTCTTTTTTTTTATTTTGAATACCAATTAATCTATCTTGTTTTGTTTGTATGTGCCAGGTGGAAACGAGCAGTATACATAGAGTTCTGTGTGTCGACTGTGCTTATCGAGGCCCTTTGGCACATGGGAACATGAAGGCACTAATTGAGTACTGTGTACTGTACTTTCCAGCCTTATTTTAGTTATTGCTCCTGATCTATCCCATCCTAGATCCAACTCCTTAGCTACGCTGTGCTGATGAGGGGCAATAACTCCGAAACACGTATCCGTAGCTGATTAATTGGTTTTTTTTTTGGGATACGGCATTAAAATTTCTTTGTTTTATTTTGAACCCCAATCAATCTATCTTAGTTTTGTACTTTTTGGAATATTTTAATACAGATGCAATGTAGAATAATCGATGTTTATTCTATTTTTTTCTGTCATATTAATGAGTTTACTTTATTAACAAATTGCTGGTAAAAGAACAGAAAAATATAACGAAATTGTGTAATATTTTAAATTGTCACTACTAATATTTATTAACTTTAATGGATATCTATCTTAATACTAAACATTTATTGTTACCTTCAGAAATATCCATAACATAATGTAATAATTAATTACATTTCTTTTACGTACATCTGCGTAATTCACTACATTGCATAATTTATAACACTGCAAAAATGCCTTAATAAAAATGTATATGGGTAAGTTTAGTGTATTTCAATTCAATATTTTTCAATATAGAATATAGAGCATATCTTGGAAAAACTCATATTGAACAAATAGGCATGTAGAATAAATTTCTCCGACTTTCAATAGAATTGGCAAGTGCACATTTTCTCCGTTGAAATGAAAAAGGAAATTTTTTGTTGATCAGTAAATATATACGAAATATGCCAGTAGAGAATATTGTTTTATTCTTCGAAGTTTTCACTATATAAACCACATTAAACCTTTATTTATACATCAATCATTCGGAAATTCTCCTTTGATATAAAGGAAGAAATATTGTTTTATTAAAATTTGCGTTATGCTCTTTTGCAATATGAATATTTAAGTTTCCTATTTCGTAAAAAATAATAATACGGACTGTGAATCATTCATTATACTAGTAGTAGATTTACTTGCAATTTGTATTTCATTCTTTAAGACGTAGGAATTTTTCAAACTCTTTCAATTTTTCTTAGACCTTGTTAGCAAGTCTTATAATATTTAAAACAAAATATGACAAAAAAAAATAGTCTATAGGTGTCTTTTCTTAATCACTTATTTACCGTCGGCCTATTTCCGCTACCAAGGCAAATCACCAACTCCAGGAGACGAGATATCCCCGGTCAAGAAATGTTGCCAAACCTCTTTGTCGAAGAATAGGATAAATTATTTCCGTGTTTATGATTTTGTAGACAAGGGACCGTCTGATTTATATCCTCTCCGAAGGAATGGTATATCCACTAGAGTGCCCTCGTGTAAATTGCATAGCTTCTGGGTTTCAAACTAATATACAAGCCACTAGAAGATTGGGACGAGACTGCTGTTTTGCGCTGGTCTGCTATAGGTGGTTATGAAAAGTCCATATTTTTCCATTTTTTCACACATTTATGTTTTTTTTGTTTCATCTAAAATACATTGGAGTCTTGTGGTTAAAAATAAATACATACATAGAACATTTTATGTCGATATCATAAATCGTTTTGGTACTAGAGTATGATTAGACGAATCGACAGTCAGAGCGATAGATATCGTTGCCGTTCAGTTCAGATAAATACGCATTTATTTCTATGTACCGCTATAAGAAGAAAAATCACTGGCGTAAATCGGGAGAGCCATTGTATTGCACCTCGACGAGTAAACGCCGAGTTCAGGGTAAGACTACCTCAAAAGTTTGTTGTAATGAGAACATCTCATGACATTATTCTCTCATTGAGAAGATGCCCTATCCTGCTGAAATGTTATACCATGCCAAATTTTTCACCGTTATTTTCTACTATTTGAATTATTATCAATAAATATAATGTTTTTCAACATTTCATTGGCATGTGAGATATTTTTAGGAATAGCGGTCCTACAATGTGGTTTCATAATACTCCTGACGTGCATTATTTTCGGGAAAAAACAGGAGAATTTTCTTCACTCCCGTACCTAACGGTAAAATTTATTATCGTTCAGAAATAACGGGTCAATAAAGCAAATATTCTTAAGATAATTTATTTTGAGAAATTTTTGCAGAATTCAGTTCATTTTCGGTAAGTTGGTGTAAAATTTTCAAATTACAAGAATAAAATTTTGTGATTCTCTAAAGCCTTTGTGACAGTAGTCAAGTTAGTGTCACCTAAAAAGAGGATTGTTATAGATTAACAATTATTTCTTTTAGCTGAAGAATTCTTGTGGTAATGCTCAAAGGCATTGCCCACACTTTCCCCAAATCCGTCAAATAACGTAACTTCTTGTACATCCTCCGGTCATTGCTGATAACTTCTGGGAGCAGTCTTTGGATGCTTCTAAAGATCCTCTGGTCATTGACTGCCGTCGAAAACTTCTTCTAGAGCCTCTGGTCACCGTCCTCAAATACAAGAAGTCTTCATCTGCAAAAATTCTTCACCAATAGTGATGGATCTTATACTTCATGGTTTCTTCCCATAGACACATGTCATCCAAGTTAGTTTCAATCCTGAAACGGCTTAACGTATCTATTCTGACTATTTCAATTTCATAAGAAATATTTGATCGGAGTTGAATTTTGAATATTTATTTTCTCCTTACACCGTTCATTAAACACATTTTCTGACTCGCGACAATTACGATGAGTTTCAGCAAAAAATTAACTGTTTTAACTTTTTTCTTCCAATTATGATCCAAATTGCAAGAAAAATGTAAGTGTACCATGAATCTCGAAAAGAAGGAATAATAGTTTAAATATCCTTAGTTTTAAGTTTACACACAAAATTATTTATAGGGTTTGCTGGAACGGCATATATCATATTCAACAATTAGGCCCAAAAAAGGATTGCCGCCAATTTAACCTGGAAAAAATAGGTAGAATTACTTATCGCATTACCATATTAAAGTGGGTCATCAAATTTCGTTTTGCGGACAGTATTTGTGATAAATTTGTTGGTTGTTCTCGAACGGTACAAACACCGGGGAACGTCAAAGTGGTAATAGAAGCAATACAAAATGATTTCATTCGCTTAGAAGACGCAATTAAATATTTCGAGATAAAGTTTGCTTCGTATTCTACACGGGGATTTTACCACTATAGAATCCATATTCAAGCCATATTAACAAGCAAAACCCAATATTCTGTTCTCAAGAACAACCTATGTAGGTTCAAGAGCGGTCCTTGCATTGTGCGAAAGTTACTATCTTCTGCGGCGTGTCCGTATTGTGTATTATTAAACATTTAACAGCGAAAATTCAACACTGAAAATCCAACTGTGATGACGCATTTTTATTACATTTAATTTCTAGAAGTCATACTTAAACACAAACCTTCAGAGCCATTACGTTATAAATTATAATAACTGTACCATTACTTTCAATAAATAAAGAAAAAGAAACTAAAAGAAAATAATGTGTTCATATGTTTTATTCTATACACTTTCTGCGAAATAGTGTTTGTGAATTCTGAAAAAGCGTGTTTCCTATAGAAACATGAAACATACTTTTTCAGAATTTTTGGTAATTTTTATTACAACCAAAAATTGCATTTGGAATGTTTTTCCAAAATTTATTCTTTTCAAATATGTCTTCGTGTATCAAACAGCGGTAATACCTAAAATATAAACTGAACAGGAACAAGGTTAAGTTATAAAGCACCCAAAGATAACTGAGTGAGTGCCTTACTTTTTTTTAAACAATTTTTCTTGTACGCACCACAACGGGAAAAAGAAAGAAGACACTTATACTACTACTTAACCTACCTTAATAGAGCAGTTTCTTCCAAGGAATATCGAATAGCTACTTGAAATCTGTTTTATAAATAAATTTCGTATTTTTCTTATTTTTGCCTTATAATTAATCACACACGAAGATTAGTTCTCAGGACCTCAGTTGTCTCGCGATTTTAACAAATTGTAATAATATACAGTATACCTAAATGCATATAAAACTATACTTAGTCAACCAAATCTAGTACCTATTATATAATCATTAAATGACACGCGATCCCCAGTTAATAACAATTATGTCAAATGCAGTCCTTGTAGTGTACCATCTTTGACTAAGGTCAGCACAAAAAATTCTTATTGCTATATGCTATTTTCGTAGGTTTATTACTGTACTATTACTTAATATTTATAAAACAAATCCATAGCTGTTACAAATTTATTATAAACTTTTTGTAAATTAGTTCAATATGTCCCTAACCTCTCAATGTTTTATTTTTATTTATATAAAGCGGGTCATATTTTACATTCAACAGTGATTTATTTTATTCCTCTGTCTGTAAAATGGGCGTGGTTACATTTTGATTAACACCACAAAATAAAATGGACACACATATTCTATAATCTTTAAAAGGGTAAACATGTATATTGATTGGCGGAAGTGGTTTATGGCGCAGAAATTTCTTCTGTAAATTTACATGAAATAGCTATAAAAAAATAAGTAATAAAATTTTGAAAATAATTTAATAAATGGAAGTAAAATTTGTAATTTCACCACAACAAACAATCAATGGTGTAAGGTCATCAACATTAATTAAAACATCGGATCAGCAAATTGAAACGCAAAGTACCACGAAAAAAATGGTAGCAGCTACCTGAAACCAGACATAGGCCTAGTCTAGATACTTTTAGTGAGGTAGAGTTGGTTAACCTGCCTTGAAAGTCTAAATGATATTTAATTGGTTCAATTGAAACATTCATTAATGGTTCATACTCAACTAATCACAAATCGAAAACTGATTTGGATTCTTTTCATAATAATTATAAAGCGACAACAAAGAAATATTATGTATATAAGGCACACTATTATTCCCTGTAAGATGCCTGACACATATTTACTATTTTCAAAAGAACGTGTTTTGTAACAAACTTAAAACCATGTTATGTATTCGGTACTTTAATAATTAATACAACAAGGGATGTAATGTGGTTTCGACATATTTACAAAACATTGTGATATTATAAATACATAACAGTGATGTATGGTCTCATACATCACTATTATGTAATATTGACATTCCATAATTTTGCAATTAATTTATAAATACCATTGATGCAACTATAGAAAGAGATTAAATCAAATGTGACGTAACAAGGTTCTCCAAAATATTTAATTCTCTGTTCTAACTGATCTAAACTGGCTTACTAGGTAGAAACTGACCCTGAATCGTTTTAACTACAATCCTTAAATATGTGTTTGTTACTGTATGTTTTTTATGTTGACAAAAAGAATTCCACCCAAGTCCTGAGGATGCCGTTAAATATTGGCAAGACGTTGATTATTTGAAAAAGTATTTTTTTCGTAGTCTAATCGCATCAACCATAATATCAGTAATAGAGCAGGCCACTAACCATTTTAAGTAGTGTCATTCTCACTACTTTTTCTTTTTTATCACTTACGTCGGTCGGCTTATTTCCGCCAATTACTATACCAAGAAATAAGCTCACCAGTGCTTGTGTAACTACTTTGTCGTGAAGTAGAGATCTTTAATATATTCACTTTGTAGATATATGGAATTCACAGTCCTTTACACTAAGCCGATATTATTTCCACTTTCACCGGATATACAACTTAAATTTATAAATCACTGTTAAAATTTTTCTGTATAATATCGAAAAACGAACGCATTGGGTTCATTCTAATTACCATATAGATTTAATGTTTAATTTTAATGATTATTTAGTTTCATAAAATGACACCAAATAAAATATTCGTATTTTCTTCGTTAAAAATAAATACGCATTAGTATTGTCTGTAATTTTATATATTGAAATCTATATGGTATTTAGAATGAACCAAATATTTTAGTTTTTCGTTATTACGAACAAAAAATTTTAACACCGATTTAAAGCTGTCCCACTGGTTTATTTTCAACTTTCAATATGGATTAGAGAGTGTGCAGATGAAACACACTAGATTCTCTAGCACCTGTGCCAACATCGCGAAAACTGCAGTTTGTCGTTTATTTTAAAATACGAAGATAAAAGAAATGACATAGTATTCGCCACATTGTGTGCGAGTATTTGCAGCCAGAAATTATCCCGCATTAGCCTTTAGAATCATATCCATAAGTGTATACATAAACTATTTATAATCGTTATCGCGTTTTTATCAGCAAATTCCTCGGGTGTGACCCAACTGCACAAACTAGCAAATTAATAATCTTTGTCACATGACAAAATATTCCCAACCGGGATTCCCGGAATCAGACTCTAACATTCTCTATCAACCCACATTACAACTACCAAATACAATGCAAAATTAAACGTCAATGCAGATACCGCAACTTTATTATAACCAATCAAGTCATTCACCTTTAAGTGCACAACTGCCGTCAATGTACCTAAACCAACCAGCAATAAACCAAAAGCCACTTTCTGAGTTCAACCAACAGCTGCATCAGATGCAATTTTTGTATACTCCAAACTCAAACACACCTTCAACACGTCACGTCAACATAAACCATCACAATAATGAAGCCAATGGAAACAAAAAAATCATAAATAAGGCAACTAGTGAAGATGATTCAGTGCTCAGCAAAGAAGAGGAAAACGCAAAAAACACCCATTGCAAATTGCAGGTAAAAAAAGAAAAAGAATAATGCGTCAAACATCAACTGAAACTGTACCGCACACTAGAACAGCAAATAGGTATCAACAACTCTATAAAGCAGACGAAAATCAAACAGAAAGATATACTTCCAATACTAAGAATACCAGCATTGAAACTAGGAACCTGAAACCACCTCCCATTTATATTTATGGGGTTAAAGACTACAAAGCAATGGTTGAAAATCTGGCATCAGTCGCTGAAAAAAGAAACCTACTTCACTAACACCCTACCTAACCACACAGTAAAAAAAAGCCCCCAAAACTCTAGACAAGCATACAGGAAACTCATTCACTACATCACTATCTGAGGAAAAATATAACAGAAGAATTGGGGAAGAAAGGACACAAAGTAAGAAACATTATAAATATTAGGATACAGGATCAGCAAGGAATCGCTACCGATGTTCTTTGTTGATCTAGAACCACAAAACAACAACAAAGAAATTTTCAATTTGCAATTTCTACAAAACTGTAAAATTGGAATCGAACCGTCGAGAAACAAAAGTAATATAATACAATGTACAAGATGCCAAATTTACGGTCATTCCAAAACATATTTCATGAAACCATACAAATGTGTAAAATGTGGAGGACCACATGACTCCAACACTTGCAAGAAAAACTAGGGACATGCCAGCAACATGTACCCTATGTAGCGGTGACCATTCAGCCTGCTAACTACAAAGGCTGTATTGTCCATCAAGACCTTGTAAACTCAAGGAATAAAGACAACACACACCTATCCAGACTAAATTCAAAGGCGCAAAACAATACTAATACGCCAATCCAACAGATGACACACAATTTCCCCAAAACATACCTAATTATGCATAAATAACGGCAGGAACTCCAGTCTTTCAGACTAACAATAATAACAAAGTAGACATAACAGATAAATTCACAAGTTTCCTCAACGAGTTTAAAAACATGTTCTCCCAATTAATCAACCAAAATAGCATGATTCTA
>JANEYF010005059.1:0-41599 GCA_029963845.1 Rhamnusium bicolor | reverse complement strand
AAAAAAAAGAGGTCTGTACATTTGACCAGGCCTATCTATCTATATGTATTTTGATGCGCTGAATCCAAATCCGACGTCTGTTTGGCCCGTACACTTAAAAATTTTGAGTAAATTGCGAAAAACGCTGAAAATGGCTAAAAATTACGAAAAATTGCAATTATGTCAATGAAAAAATTGTATTGAACTAGATCAAGTATGTATCTTATGTATTTCGATACTCTGAATCCAAATCTGAAGTCCGTTTGGCCCGTACGCCTCCTAATTTTGAGTAAATAGCGAAAAACGCTGAAAATGGCTAAAATTACGAAAAATTGCAATTACATAAATGAAGAAAATTTTATTTAACTAGATCAAGTATGTTTCTTATGTATTTTGATGCACTGAATCCAAATTCAGAATCTCTTAATCTCGATCATTCATATATTTATCAAAAATCGTAAAAAATTGCAATGAAGTAGCAGAAAATAGCAAAAAATAGTATTGTTCTTACGTACAGCAAATGAGCTGAACAATGGCGGTTCGTGGGTCAAGAGATAGGGAGGTCAATTAGAAAAGTTTACTGTATTACCTACGATCCTCCGGTCTTTTTGAGATGCAAAGTGGTCAATTACTTTTTCATTAAAAGTCTTTTATCTTCTTTATTAATGCCCTTTCTATGGTAAGCATAGCTAAAGAAGATAACCTTTCCCTGACCCATGGTATTTCTTAATGTGTTTATTCTTTTTAAGGTGGAAAATCAACGTTCACTTTCGACGGTAGTCATAGGGAGAGTACACAAGATTTTTAACAGTTTGACACTTTCAGAAAAAGTATTGCACAAATTATTGTTAATAAAAAGCTGTAACAAAGCGACTGCACCTTCACTATTGGAAAAAAATCTTCTCGGCTATATAATACTTCTAATTCAGTTTTAAGTTTCAAATGATTTATGACTGGATACTCCGTTTTAACTAATTTAAACATATCTTGAGGAAAGCTTTTTTTATAATCTTTAAATCGATCTGCGTAAAATAACTAACACACTGCTAAATGATTACTGAAGCCAAACCTGTTTTTGATCTCAGATGTAATTATATCACAAACTTCTAATGAAATTCTCCTTTCTGATTCTTTCGTTTCACATCTTTGGACAGACTGCATGGATGTCTCCTCCAAATAGTTATTCAGAATTTTATTTCTGATATCTTCAATTTTACTATTAAAAACGCCATTACACTTATTTACTGTTATGACATCGATATTACATTTTTGTAATTGATTGAACAATATATCACAATGAGGCATAACTAAATGAAAAAAATTTAACCAGTAAAGAAAATGTTCATTTTGTAAGTAGTTTTTTAAACCAATAGCTTGGTTTAGAGTGTTGTTTCCTGATTCATTATCAATGATTTTTTTCTAAGCAATCTAATAATTCTGTTCGATAGATATAAACAGTCTCTATGCACTTTGTATTAAAATTCCATCGTGTTGGAACCGCTTTAGGTAATCTCACCTTAACAACATTATCTAACACGGCTGTTCTTTTTGGCGATTTTCCAAAGAATGCAGAAAAGCTATGTAAATTAGCAAAAAAAAATTTATGCTTTTATCCTGACTTGATGCTTTTGTAAAATTAAATTTAGTTGATGAGCGTAATAATGAATAAAATTTGCTGAAGGATAACTTTTTTTAATTAAAAATACCTATTAACTTTTTTTTCTTATCAAGGGATATTTGCTTTATCGTCATATTAGGTTTTGGACGGCTACCACCTTTGAATTTCACTCGGTCTTCATAATCCAACTTATGTCCATCTTTCAGTTTTAATATATTTTGTACAACACTCACATCTAATAGTAAACACCAAAAACACTGTTTTACTTAATTTCACGACAAGTAGAGATTTACTAATAAAATGTTCACAAAAAAAAACATTAAAAACAACGCGACAGAATTTACCGACCAACGCGTACCTAGTCAGCATTAAGACTGCTCCACTCCCACTGAACTACGTGCGTTACCGTTTCCGTAAAATGTGTCAGGGACATTGTCCCCGCCAGTGTTTTCTGTCTCTTTTGCTTTCTGACGATTCGCGCATAAATCTATTTCACTTTAATTCGTTGTAAATTCGGTTCGTAGCTAGCTTTGAGGACAAGTTGTGGGTTGACCCAAGATTTTTTAAATTCTATAAATGAATAATGTAATGAATATGAATGTAGAGGTTCGGTGCTCGGAGGGGATACGAAATCCTGCGATCTAGATATTTGAATAGTATTGTGCATAGAATGAACTAGATACTTTAATACATTTTTTTAAGAATATTAAATATATATACATATATATATATATATATATATATATATATATATATATATATATATATATATATATATATATATATATATATATATATATATATATATATATATATATATATATTATATTTTTAAACTTCAGAAAATGAATAGCTCTATTTTTTTATTTGTATGTGGGAGGTCATTGACCAAATGACCCTATAGAAGAACCGCCAGTGGAGCTGAACATGATTCCTCCCAAATTGTACTAAAATATATATTGTTATCATGTCACGGATGAATATTCCAGCAGATCGTCGACTTGCGTGCACATTTGCGAAATAATTAAACATTCTAATAGCAGATTTTCTCATACTATGAATAACTTAAACCTACAAATAGATAATCAAATGTTGACAAACCTGTTTCTTTAGTTACAGAGTTCAATAGAAACTGTCAACTTGTCATTATTTTCACTTCAAAAACATATCATTCATAACTAAACCGCACGGAGACGTTTCCATGGTTTAGAATATTTTTTACACGACTAAAACAATTTTCAACATCCATATACGGTATCTCTTAAATCTAATTATTATAGCCAGACATTTTTCGGCTTTTATTGTGCAAACGTGTTGAAACCCACCGATGTTGACTGCCTTTTCAACTTGCAACTCGTACTCTCGAGAATCTTTTTTATCACTTCCTAAAATAATTTTTAGAAATCGTCTTTGCGTTAAACCTCGTGTTAAACTGTCCTGAATTGTAGGCGAAATGTCTTCGCCAAAAGAACCAAAAGCAGGATACTTTTTAATACGTATTTAAGAGTTTTTGAACTTGAGTCAAGAGCGAGATGCCATTTTTACATGTTATTAAATGTCACTCTTACTATCGGTTCATGATAGATCTAAACTGGTCAACACTCGAAACTTAATAATTCCGTATATTATCTTCGTTCGACGTTGATACATTGTAACTTTCCAATGCCACAATCGATTGCAACATTTTTATTTTCTCAATTCCTGAAAGATTATTTCATTGGGTATATGGGTATGAGACTATTTACTGAAAAACACTAAAATAAAGTACAATAGGATGAGAAATGAACTTGTATTAAATTTGTAGAATAACCAAGTGCACCCATTTGGAGAAATACTTTTTTATTTAATTTTTAACGTCAAATCCATGACCCAGATGATTTAGAATTTCTCAAATCTCAAATCGTAACGCTAAGTCTCGAAATACACTTTTTTTCTAAAATGTATTTTTTCGGAGGGTCAGTTCTTATCAAGTCAAAATCACTGAGATTTTTATCCTTATTGTATTTCCTTTTGGAATTGTTCGGGCACTCAGTGAATTGAGCAAATGAACTGAAGAAATTTTTATAATCAGTTCGAAAGTTACGATGTCTCAAGTCGAACGAAATTATGTGGATTTACGTTTCGAGCTGACTAGTTTATTTGTTTAAATTTATTTATGATAAAACAATTTTTTAAAACTGCAAAATATTTCAAAAAACTATTCTTAATCTACTATTTTTTTTAACATATTGTGTATCAACCCTTGCTGATATAAATAAATAAATATGTGATACTGCTCACAACTAGGGATTACATTTCTTCGTAAGCTATGACGATTTTGGAAGAAACCATTTTGTTACTGCTCACAGCAAATGAAAGTTATTATATCAACAAGTAAGTAGAATAGAGAAATACTGCTTACAACAAAGGACAGAAATGTTTTGGAAAAGAATTTACACAATGAAGATCTTAAATTTGAAATTGTCATAACTTTACAAAAAATTAAAATTTTCGAAAAACAAAAATAAAACGGGGTGATAAATTTTTCTTTTTATTTACGAAAAAAAAAGTTTGCATTTATTTTACTAATATTCTAGAAATAATCTGGGGTGACAGCCCATTTTTGTAACTTTTTTTCTCAATTTTTTTTTTAATTTTTTTTCTACAAAACCTCTTTCAGTACTGACAGTCATACCTTCAAATATTGTTTGGGTTCCATGCTACAACATTGAGATATGGTACAACCTAAATCCACCTGATGAATTTCTGTTATAACTGACCCTCTCCATTACAATGACCATTTTTCAATAAAATTTAAAACAAATTGCAAATAATGTATTTTACAATATTTTATTTGATGATTAAAATTATTTATCAGACAATTTCTGATTTATTCAGTTCTATTCATTAAAATTGAAGCCATGTTGCACCCTCGGTGACAGACGATGGTCCAGACGGTAAATAAATTGTTTCACCAAGAACCAATCGCTGACTCCATACAATTAAATAATATATTCTTGTAAATAATCAATTTATTTTTAACAAAAAAATTATTATAGATTTAATCAAGAGTGTTAGCATTGTTTGGTGCAAACGTGAAATTTGGTCTCTGTAAAATACCTCTATTTTTAGTTATTACAACGGAAATTAATTGTTGGTTTTGAATCAGTGGTGAATATCAGTGATTTGTCAAAAGATTCCTTGTTTTAGAAACGACTTAAGTTATCGTATACAGGTATTTAAATATTAATTTCATTCATAAAATAAACATAAGTGATAACCAATAAAAAAGAAGTAGCGAGACCTTTCCGCCAATAGTCGATTTTCAGATCCAGGTAATCATATTTTTTGGAATGAGTGACCTCAATTAACCAATAATGAACTTTTTAATAAGTTATTGGAGGCAATTAAAATTGAAAGTGAAAAAACAAAAACCGATATACCTACATAATAGCATCATTTCCGAAAGTAGTAAAATCATTAATCTAATAGAGGAAAAAGAAAAGAAGATAAATATTTTGGAAGAGAAAGTTACTAAATTGGAAAACAAATATTTAAATGTAGAAAGACAATTAAGAGAAAATAATGTGATTATTTTTGGAATACAAGTTCAAGACCAAGACGATGTAATAACTGTAGTAATTGACACATTAAATGAATTACTAGCAGTTAATTTACTTCCATCAGATTTTAACAACATATACAAACTAGGGAAATATGATCACTCGCCCATTAAATTAAAATTTTTGTCCCATATAGAGAAAGACTTACTGTTTAAAAATGTGCATAAGCTTAAAGGAACCTCCGTTTCCGTAGTAAATAATCTCTGTGTTGAAGACAGGGAAATTAATAAAAAAAAAAAACAGTTAAGCACATGAAAGAAGCAAGAAACAAAGAACTCTTCGCAAAAATAAGAGGACAGAAGCTAATTATAAATTGTGAAGAATATACAACAACTGGAACAAGAAAATAACTCGGCTGATAACTTAATTACTGAACTAAGCATGAGTGAAAATAAAAAAAACAGATTCCAATAGTGCCCCTTCTACACCATCTACTGCCATAAAAACTGATTACATGTTACTTTTCAGACTTTCAACATGCCGTGAAATAAATACCAGAGATTCCCGGAAGATAACAACCAACCAACGAAAAAATTGAAAAGTTCCGAAAGAGAGTGTAGAGGTATTAGAACGCGCCTATAGTCTCAATAAAAAATAATTAAAATTGATAATAATAAATACAAAGTTAAATAAATTATTTTAATCATTTTAGTAATTTTTGTCGTTTGTTTATTTGATATCTATGTATGTTATTTACTATTGTTTCATTCTTATCTTATTTTTAATAATCTCCTACATACAATATATTTGTAATAATTATTTAAAGGTATTGTTCATTGAATTTTATATCTATTGTAATATAATAGTGTTACGTCACTGAACTGTGTAGACTGGTTAGATGAGACTGGAATTGTACGCAAACGGCCGGGAATATTCTGGAATGCCCTAGACCGTGTGAATGGATGTATAAATAAGACCCACAGTGGGCCGAGCCTCAATCTTAAATTGAACGTGAACGCGTTAAGAAGAAATAAGAAAGAGACTTATTAGTGTTCAAGTGTGATTATAGTTAAGAGAAGAATTACTTTATTATTCTTAATTATTGATTAGTAAATAAAGTAGTGAGTAAGTGTTACCTTTCTATCAACGAATCTACGAGTATAGGTGTTTGTGTGGATAGCAAACACGTAACAATTTGGTGTCGGAAGTAGATTGGAAGAAAAAATTTCTGGAATATTCGAAAAGGTTCTACAGTGTTCTTCTCAGAAATTAGTAATAACACAGAGAATTAAACTACTGAACAGTGTTTGAGGACTATTTCTGGACTGAATAGTACTTTAAAGTGGATTTTCGAGAAGTTTCTATAACATTCGATTTAGAAATAGCTGTAAATACGCGAGTGCCGCTAGTAATAACGTGTTGTAGACTGAGAAAAAGGACTACTAGTGCAAATTCGGGAAAATTCTAGAACATTCTATTTGAAAACTACAGGAGATACGATAATTGTGTCGATGGGAACGTGTTGTGGACTTGAAAACAAGACTATAAGTGATTTTTAGTGACAATTCTAGAACATTCGATTTGGAAACCACAGACTTATTAGTAATATTTCGTGAAAATTCTCGAACATCCCATTGCACAATTAGTGGAGATAAGTGAATTTTGTCAACACAAAGGAAGTATAGACTCTAAATAAGACTTTCTAGAGCTCTTACTAGATTTTTCTGGAACATTCCATTATTAAAATAGACGTGATATCAACATTTTACGGACTTTATAGTGTAATAAACTTTATTCTGAAATTGAGTTACGTGTCGTGAGTTAATGCCAACAACAAGAAGTATGGCGGAGAAGCAAACACAGGATATGCTTGCAGCATTGTTACAAGGGAAAGACGAACAAGAGAGAAGACGAAAGGAAAAAAATGAAGAACAAGAAAGAAGGCGACAGGAAGAAAAAGAAGAACAAGCGAGAATACGACAGGAAGAATTAAGAAAAATGTTTGAGGATCAAGAAAACTGGCGACTTGAGGAAAGAGAAGACTTCAAAAGAAGCGTAGATGAACAGCAGGCAGCCATTTTCTCCCTCACTGAAAATTTTAAAGGAGATGTTATCGAAAAAGTCACTGAAGTCGCAGGGAAAGTCTGTGAAGTCGAAGGACAAGTTAATGAAGTTAAAGGAGAGGTCAGTGAAAAGTAAGCCAAATTGAAGGGGAAATAACCGAAGTCAGAGGAGAAGTAGCCCGACTCAAACAACAATTAAGAAAGACGGGTGGTCAATTGGTACTGTCGTCTGGTGCTAGGTTACAACCACCTTCCTTCGACGGTCAAAGTTCATGGTTAACTTATAAGAGACAATTTGAGGCAGCTGCACGTTCAAATAACTGGAACTATGAGAAAAAAAGCAACAGCATTGGTATTAGCATTAAGGGGCCCAGCATTAGACCTGCTACAAATAATTCCTGCCGCACAGCAATAAAACTTTAGCATTTTGGAAGCAGCGTTAGAACTAAGATATGGCGACCAACATCTCGCCCAAGTATATCAAGCTCAGCTCAAATTACGCAAACAATGAGGTGGAGAAAGCCTCCAGGAGTTCGAAGCTGTGGTAGAAGGATTAGTCCATCTAGCCTATCCTGATGCACCAATGGAATTTCAACAACAGTTAGCAGTTGGTACATTTATTGATGGGGTAAGGGACCAGGAAGTTAGGCGAATTCTTAAGTTTTTCCAGGCATAAGCTTAGTAGTGAGGCTTTAGCACATGCACTGGAGATTGAGGCTGTCTATAAAGATACCACACAATCAAATCAGAGAGTACGAGCTGTGAGTGTGGAGGAACACAAGCCAGACAACACAGCGCAAAACCTGATATCTGATCTACACAAGATGATGACCCAACTACTGACAAAATCGAACTCTCAGCAGACACAATACCAACAACAAAGTAGTGGGAAGCCGAATGGAGGTATCCGTTGTTATAAGTGTGGCAAATTGGGCCATATTAAGAGGAACTGTCATTAGCTCAACATTCAAAATCCGAGACAAAACCAACAGCAAAGTAGTGGAAGACAGAGTGGAGGAGGCATGCGCTGTTATAAGTGTGGCACAGTGGGCCATATTCAGAGTAACTGTCGTCAGCGCAGCCCTGAGAGGGTCGCAGTAATGGAAAAGCCGCAGGAAAACTGGCGAGCTGGTACTTCGCGGAATATAGCAGATGGGCTTTCCAAAAGACCGTGTCAGAAAGACTGCATGCCTTGCCACCGTAAGGAAAAACAACAAAATGTTCAAATAATGAAGACCGTTAATATTCATGTTCCGGATTATTGGACAAAAGAGTCGTTAAGGGAAGCGCAGTTAAACGATAAGGAAACTGGTCCTATTCTGAAATGGAAAGAAAGAGGAACTCGGCCCGATTGGAAGGACATTTCAAATAAATCAGTGGGGCTGAAGGCTTTATGGGTACAATGGGACTCTCTTATAGTAGAGGATGGACTTCTGAAGAGAGCGTGGGAAAGTCCAGATGAGAGGAAAGTTACTTTGAAATTGTTAATCCCCAAGTGTCACGTAGCAAATGTGCTTCACCAAGTACATAATGGAACGTCTGGCAGACATTTTAGCATCAATAGAACCCTGACTAAAGTAAGTGAACGTTTCTACTTGGTAAACAGTCGTCAAGATGTGAAGGCTTGGTGCCGTCAATGTGAAGTTTGCGTGGCAAGAATGGGGCCACAAATAAGAAATAAACAATGTAACGCCAGGGCTCCTTTTGAGCGAATTGTATTAACAAGTGACCGTTATGATCTTAAGGCTAATTCAGGAGGGTACCAGGTGGGAGATTTGGTTTGGCTATATAACCCACCGAAGCCTCACCCGCCCTGGGAAGGTCCTTACACTGTTGTCAGCAGACTAAACGACATTGTATATAGAATTCAGCAAAGTCCAAAATCCAAGATGAAGGTGGTGCATATAGAGAGGCTAGCCAAGTATGCAGGGAACAATGAATTGCCTGATCGGGACGTTCAGGCTTAAGAAGAGGGCAGTGTTAACCCACTGGACTGTGTAGACTGGTTAGAGGAATCTGGAATTGTACGCGAACGGCCGGGAATATTCTGGAATGCCCTAGACCGTGTGAATAGATGTATAAATAAGACACACAGTGGGCCCAGCCTCAATCTTAAATTGAACGTGAATGAGTAAAGAAGAAATAAGAAAGAGACTTATAAGTGTTCAAGTGTGATTATAGTTAAGACAGTAATTACCTTATTGTTGTTAATTGTTAATTAGTAAATAAAGTAGTTACCTGGACTTTCAATCAACGAATCTACGAGTATAGGTGTTTGTGTGGATAGCAAACACGTAACAATAGGATAGGTATCGATTAATATGGATCCGTTTATACAAGGATATCAAAATAATCCAATTAAAGCAAAAAAATTCCAAATTTTCACAAATTTCAAGAATTTGAAAGTAAACAAAAATAACTTTAAAATATTTCATGCTAACAGATTTCAAAATTATAGTTCTTACAGAAACTTTTCAAATTACAGACACAAATACATTTGGGATGTATGAATATAAGGTACTATATAATGAGGGTACTCGAAATCGCAATGATGGTGCTATAGGGTTTATTAAGGATTGTCTACAGTATGAAAGTAATATTGTTCACATAGGGGAAATTAAAGCTTTACAAGTAAATGTATACATAAATGACAATAGAATTATTCTTACTTGTATATATCGATCTCCAATCGATTGTGTACATATTTTTAATTACAATTTTTTTCACTTCATGCAAAATCTGCATGCTAGTGACACCCACATTATTACTGGAGATATAAGCATCGATTTGCTATCAGACGATGATTTTGTTGAAAAAATCCAAAAAATACGATTAAAATGCATGATTTTACTTTCTATGTGAATGATATTACTCGGTCACAGAGTAGTACATGTCTTGATCATTGTCTTGTCAAATCTAAATATTTTACAACTGACAATATAAAATCATTTATTTTTCACCCTGTAATCAATCACAGATCATTGGTCAACTGGAATTATAATAAATATGGAGAAATTTAAAAATACAAAACAAGAACCTAAAACTTTATTAAAAAAATATATCAATTATAATAACTTAAAACTTGATTTACAAAGAGAATCTTGGTTAAATATTTATAATTCAGATGATATGGATCAGATTTCAGAAATTTTTGTGAATACAATAAAAGATTATATTGAAAAAAATATCAAGAGGTGAAAATAAAACGTAAAAAAGTACGCAAAAAAATGGATTACAAAAGGTTTGCTCACTTCAATAAATATAAAAAAATAATTATTAAATATAAAGAAACTTTTTGCTTTTAAATGTTTCAAAAATATTGTATTAAAACTCTACACGTGTTTCGGCTTGTTAGGCCTTTCTCAAGACTACAGATGATACTAGATTTTAAATCGTGTTCTTTACTTATACAGGGTGGTCCGAGGTTTACCTGATAAACTTCGACACGTGATAGAGGGACTTAAAATAAGCCGAAAAGTTCTTATCAACTTACATCCTTACGGGATTGCTAACAAAGATACAGGATATTAAAGTTTTGTGAAAAACAAACAATTTTTTTAATAACTCTAAAATTACGAAAGCTATCGACTTGACGTTTTAGGGCCGGTGATGATTTTTAAGTCTCTATTGTTTCATAAAATCTTATCTTTGTACTGCCTCCAGTGGCGCCGCCAGAGGGTGGGGGAGATGAATTTTTCACCGAAATTATGTTACGCCACTGTTTTGTGCAGTTAATTTTGAGATTGTTCGATTCAGTGTTCAATTTGGAAGAAAGAAGGTATCTTTTAGTTTTTTCGTACAACACTTACTTTTCGAGTAAAATAGTAAAAAGCATTTTCATGACTAAACTTTATTGAAAGTTTATCATTTATTTCATAAATTACAGAATTTATGTAAAAACTAAGAACATAAATAAAACTCATTACCAAACAGTGAAACACAGGAAATTAAAGAAGTTGCTCAAATTGGAGCCCATTCACTTCAATACATTTGTGACAACTCTGAATTGTGGAATTGACAGCGGCGAATACTTGATGATGATTTTCCCTCATCTCGTTGCAAGCTTGTTGGACAACGCTCAAGTAGCTGATCTCGCGTTGTCACCAGTGTAGCATAAACTTTTAAATAACCCCACATATAAAAGTCTAAAGGCGTGAAGTCAGGTGATCTTGGTGGCCAGGCCACCGAACCTCTTACAATATTCTCCTGGGCGTTATAATTGTTTCCCACACGACCTATCCATCTCTCAGGATAATTAGCGTCCTACCATTCGCGCACCACCCGTCCAAAATGCGCCGGTGCTCCATCCAACTGTATCCAACTTTCATTTCGTACATCAAGGGGGAACATCTCCCATTATTTCGAGAAGGTCATAGGTGAGGAAATCCCGAAACAATTCTGCATTTAGCCTAGGCGGCAAGAAGTGTGGGCCACAAATGTTGTTGCCAATAATACCCAACCAAACATTTACACTAAATTCATTTTGAAATGATCGAAGGCGGGTTTGGTGAGGATTTGCGCGTGCCCAAACATGCATATTATGGTGATTCACTACTCCAGCTCTGGTAAACGTCGCCTCATCGGTCCATAATATTTTTCTTAAGAATTCGGGATTCCCCTTACAGAGTTAATTAGCCAACGACAAAAATTTAACGGCTTCTCTGTATCACCGGGATGTAAATTTTGTACGGGATATAAATAATAAGCTTTTCTGTGGTCTCGATGTAATACTCGTAGCACTTTAGACTTGGATGTTCCTAATTGTTGTGCTGCCCTGCGAGAACTTAAACTTGGATTTTCGCCAAAAGCTCTAAGAATTCTTCCGTTTCCATTTCTTCCAATATTTCTTCGATCTTCATTTCTATTTTGTCGGTTATCTCGCAATCCCCTTTCACAAAAATTGCGATGGGTGTCTGTAAAAACTTGAACATTTGGTCGTCTCCTATTTGGATACCTCCTTCGGTATTCTCGAACTGCCTGTTGAGCATTGCCATCACAAAACCCATAAATAAAATAAATATCAACATACTCTTCATTGTTGAACAATCTTGGCATCTTGTAGCTTGGTACACAAAACTAACACTAGTTTTGACAGGTCAAACATTGACTGACAACACTGTTTCATTGTTTACCAAAGGCAACTAGGATTATTAATTTTATCATTAATGTAGGAAAGGTTACTGTTTTAGTAGAGAAAGCAGAAATAGCCGTTTTACTCGAAAAGTAAGCGTTGTACGAAAAAACTAAAAGATACCTTCTTTCTTCCAAATTGAACACTGAATCGAACAATCTCAAAATCAACTGCACAAAACAGTGGCGTAACATAGTTTCGGCGAAAAATTCATCTCCCACCTCCAGTGGAGGCGCCACTGGAGGTAGTACAAAGATAAGATTTTATGAAACAATAGAGACTTAAAAATCATCACCGGCGCTAAAACTTCAAGTCGATAGCTTTCGTAATTTTAGTTATTAAAAAAATTGTTTGTTTTTCACAAAAACTTTAACATCCTGTATCTTTGTTAGCAATCCCCTAAGGATGTAAGTTGATAGGAACTTTTCGGCTTATTTTAAGTCCCTCTATCACGTGTCGAAGTTTGTCAGGTAAACTTCGGACCACCCTGTATATAACATCTGGGCAATACAATACAATTGTAAAGTATTAACAATTGTATTGTACTATAGGACAAAAACAAATCTTCTATATATCCCACGGTTGAAAACGAGGAACTAAAAAACTATTCATTCATTAAAACCAAAAAAATCTGCGAGAATCGACAAAATAACTTCAGAATGTTTAAAAATTGTATCTAATGAAATTTCATCTATATTGACATACATAATCAATTTATGTTTTAATACTGGTCGGTTTCTAAAAGTTTTTCAGATAGGAGTATTAAAACCGTTATACAAAACTGGAGACAAATAAAAATTAATAAACTACAAGCCTACATCGCTAATCTCTAATTTTGCTAAAAGAAAAAATTTTAAAATATAGGATAACTAACTTTAAAAAAAATATATAATTTAATCTCCAATAACCAGTACGGTTTTAGAGAAGGAAGATCGACTGAGGATACAGTAAGTCAAATACCATCGCATATATACAATTCAATAGATAACAGTATACCTACATTATGTACCTTCGTTGATCTTTCAAAAGCTTTTGACACGGTCTCTCACAAAAAGTTACTTGATAAATTGCATAATATTGGCATTAAAGGCAAGGCTTATGAATTTTGGGTTGTCAAAAATGTTCCGTGGGACAGTGGCGTACGCGAAATTCACTAATACGAGAAACAATAAACTGTTACAATTTATAACAATGTATGTAAAACTTACCCTCTTAACTAGCTTGATGAACTAGCTTGCTTATCACAAACTGGAGAAGATGTGTAGCCATTTTGCAGCATCAGGTAAGTTTCTATGGTTGTCTCCATGAGTGATGTTAGCTTTGGTGAAAATATATTCTTATATTTTGAAGACGACTGTTCGACATCTACTGATGTAATACACGCATACGTAAAATAGTCTTTGAACACACTTAACGGATAAACCCAACGTTTCTATATTCTTATAGAAGACACCATGCTGGAGTTTATCGACAGGCTGCCGAAACAGTTTTTCCTGTTCGGCAAATCTGATTCGGGCTTTCAGACGTTTTGGCTGAAATTCAGTGACTGACTCTACATCAGCACCTCGTTGGCCTCCTCGCCTGGTGTCAAATGCGAGACCGAGTTCATCTGTGGCTCTTTTTGCTGCCTTGAACAATCCTGCTCCCACTCCTACTGTTTCGTGATGTTTTACAAACCGCAAGAGGGGATCTGAGCTCCTGATGATGTTACATGCCATACTCAGTACTACTCTGCCATACGTACACTCGGCCTCCCCGTTGACGTGGGAGGTACACAAGAGGAACGGACGATCTAAGATGAATACTTCTGTGAAAAATTCATCATCTTGCGGGTATCTAATAAACATATTGTAATTAGATTTCAGAGATACCGTAATTGGTAGCTGAAAATTTGTTTAGTTGTTTAAAAAATATTTGCTTTGCTTAAAAATACTGAAAAATTCTTTGACCGGTGCATCCGCTAAACTCCCGCCGACATTATTTGTCTGTGACCGGCGCATCCACCAAATTACTACCTTAGCGCATCTGCATCAAACTGTGTAATTGTATCTGTAAGTTTAAGTTATTCGTCGTGTGAGAAAATCTGCAATTAAAATATTTAATTATCTTGCAAATGTGCACTCAAGTCGACGATCTGCTGAAACATTCACACGACAATTATTTCATTAGAAATTATACAACTTTCAAAAAAAATTCAACCGTTTACTTTTGTAAATTGTTATACGTATTATTAACTGCAAAGGCAAGAAAAATAAGACATTGTTTAAAAAAAAGGTTTCATTAATATTTTGAGTCATCCTGTATAAATGCTAATAGAATTTCAACCATAAGCACCTTAGACGTGAAATTAGAATTTAAAAATTTCCGAAATTTTAAAGCTGTTGTTTTTTCTACAATTTTCATTTAATTTTTTCTTACACCTTGTCGAGATGAAATTCTGCTTTACTTGCTGTCTAAATTTAAAATAGCAAACATATTTTTGAAAGAGATATATTTCATGTCGTAATTAATATTTTACAAATGGAAAACGAAATGTAAACTTAATTCATACAGCTGTGATATGTTATACTACAAATACAATTTCTCAATTATAGAAGCTATAAGGAGATTGATTATATTTTCGTGATCGGCGTCTGATACAAAATATTATATTGTGAATGAAAACGTTTTTTATTGAAATATACTCACAATGAAATAATTTGAACAAGTAGCAGATATGTTTGCGCATGTGTAATTTACATTGGAAGCATGACGACGCTTCCTATATTTGTTTGTGTAGCGTTCACGGCCGCCGCGACGCTTAAGATAACATTAAACAAGTGAACATAGTGCATAACATAGTCTGCAGTTGTTCCCGACTTACCAAAGTTTTTGACGGAACCAAAGTGGCAATGAAGTAATTATTACCTGTTTACTAACATAATGTTCGGAGAATTGTAAATCTTGTAAGTATGAAAAAGTGTTTTGTTGTATATTTTCTGATATTTTTTTATATTTTCGTATTTGCATTAAACAGTGTTAGTATAAATATATAATGACAAAAATTATTTCATATATCTGTCGTCTGTTGGATCATTATGGAAATATTGCAAATAGTATAATTAATTTCGTTTTAAGTAAACATTTGATGCAATAATATTTAAATTGTTTGTCATGCCTTTACTTATTTTTTTTGTGGATTGTTTTTCAGTATTTCGGAAATATTCTGATAAATATAAAAACAAAAATGTGAGAAAATAATACTAATCAGGAAAACACATATTTTTTATCATTTGAAAATAAATATTTGGTAATATTTTGATTACTTAATCAGATATGCAAGCTACAAAAATTGTAAATAATGCACGTATAGGAAGACACTTTCGGTTGACCAACCAAAATCAATTGAGCTCTTTCGGACCATAGAAGCCTATGAAATTTTAAAGGGATGATTTAAAAAGTTTGGGTGCTGAAGTACGGACAGGCAGACACACCGATATACGAACAACTTTGCGACAATCACATATATATTTTTTTAATATCAGAGTCGAAAATTATTATGATTTTTATAAATAATATTGGTTCTATACAGTCATACTTGTCTGGTAATGTAAAATAATTATGTTCATTGGAAGATATAAAAAATAAGAAAACATTTTTATTAGGCATACGAATAAAATGTACAGGGTGATTCCTCTATACGACAGGTACGGGGAATTTGGTTTTGAGATGTATTTAAGAATACAAAATTTTAAATAAAATAGGATGAAAAAAATTATTGAAGAAAACCTTTTAGAGTCTTATCTATTAAGTGAGATATTACATATAACCCTATTAGATTCGACTACAAGCCTTTATCAGGGGTAACAAAATTATATCAGCAATACAAAATACCAGGGTTGATAAAAACTTTTTTTAAACAAAACGTCCTGTTTTTTTGGTTAAAAGGGTTTTGTATTAACAGTATAAACCTGTTTTTAACGCCTTGCCAAGACACATCTTTTAAACAGTTTTAAACTGTTTAAAATATAAAATATATAAAATTGTTATATTATATTACTCTCTCACTCGTGTTAATTTCCCGCACCCCACATATTTGTTGACCGTGTAGTGCTGTCACCAGTTTCGTTTGGCAGAGCCATAACTTGTTGTTTTAGTAATTTTGATGTTTTATGGTTTGATCAGTGCTATACTTTTTGCTTCCGAAACTACGCTTTCGGAAGCCTAGTATTTGTAATTTCTAAATAACATTTCAAACGTTCTGTTTCCATATTAAATAATAAATAATTTCCTAATTATTACCCTTTTTAACTGAAAAATTACAATTTTATTTTAATAAAATTTTAATAAACTCAAAGCCACTGAAAGAAAAAAAACGTAAATTTTGGAGAGGGCACGAAAAATTGTATTTTAAAATTTAAATGTTATTAAATAAGATAACTAATCTATTTTAACTAAATTAAAAGAATAATATTAAAAAACGTTTGTTCAGATTAAACAGGAAAAAAACATTCATGCTAAATTAATTATGTTATTATATTATAATCGTATAAAAAAAACTCATTTTTCTACAAGCGTGATGTAAATAAAAAATAAATAACATGAACATGTTATTTATGGTAAAGGTAAAATGTTTGATAGTCATGGCTACATAATTGTTTGATTTTTAAAGTTATAAGGGCTCCTTCAAAAGGGTTAGTGTAAATAAAAATTGCTTTAATTTCACTAAATTTGTATAAAATAGGAAAATATAAAAAACTTTCGCATATTAACTAACACGTTTTCAAAATGTAATTATAACTTGTCCGAAAATGCAAATAAAAATATAATTACTTTTCCGCATTGGTTCGGAAAAGCGTAACTTTCGAAATTGTAATGCGTGCGAAAAAAGTAGTTTTCCGCATGCTCGTAGAAAAAGTTATTTTTATTTGAAGTGAATATAAATGAAAAAATGATTAGAACGCTTCCAAAAAAAAAACATGTTTTAAACTGTTTAAAACAACTGTCTTAAAGACTTATTTTAAACAAAACAATCCTGCAAAAAACAAGGTAAAATATGACTTGAAAAAACTCAAATACTATATTTAATAAATAAAACTAGAAAGAGCATCACGCCGACAGAATTAACAATTTAAAACATATAACAGTTTTAAATGTGTTTTAGAAATTAAACTGGTGAAAGTTTTACCAAAAAGGTTTATTTCATAAAATCCACTCAACAATTAAATTCTTAGTGTCATTTGTAGATAAAATTCCACTCACAGCCAAATCCTCATTTAAGATTAGGTTATTGATAAAAATGAAAAATAAAGGGATGGATCCGTCACTTACTTGTACCAAACAGAATTGTTTAACTACTTTTCATTAGTAACTATTTTCAAACAAATAGTTTATTTTAAATACTTTCGAAATAAATTATTTAAATATTTTATCTTAACTAAATTCTAATAGATGGATGTTTTATTCAAATAATGAAAATCGATTATTTAAGGAATTTCATGTTACATGTTTAAATATATTTCCATTATTTAAATGTTTCCCCCTATTTAAATATTTAGCAAATTTAAATATTTTAGAACCAAGATAGTCTTCAAATTTTTTGATGTTACGATTAGTGATATCCTTTCGAAAGGTTAGGGTTGTTTTCTTTCTATAACTAGTTAAGAAAACCACTGCTTTTATCCTTTCTGTAATCTAAAGTTGGAAAAGAAAGTATATTTGTCAGTATAGCTCATGGAATTTGTACCAAAGTTATTTATAAACATTTAATAATAAAGAAAATATTCTGTTTCCAATTTCTAACTAATCAAATTAAGTCAGAAACAATTTTCATTTGAGAATAATAACCTAAATTTTCAAATCGTACGTAACATATCTTTATAATTTTCAAAAGTAGTCATTAGTTCATTTGCATAAAGTAGTTAAGCTAATTTATCTTAAATTATTTAAAACGCTTTCAGAAAATTGTTTAATAGTATATTAAACAACAAGTTTAGAAAAGCAAATTTTTACTAAACGAATATAGCTTTTTTCTACAACCAATAGAAAAGTGCAACTTTGCGCTTCCAAAAGAAAGCGCAAAGTTGCACTTTTCCGAGGAGCGAGCATTTTTTTACTTTGTCGCTCGCCGAGCCGAGTCTCATTCAAAATTACTGGGTACTATTTTTTTTTGGATCCGCATTCCTCTTAACCCCCAGAAAATTTTCATACTACACCGATAGTCATCACTGTTTTATACATTAAAGTATCCACGATTTTCCGCAACTTTTATATCTCCTGACAATTTATTATGGTTTACCTTGTTCTAAAATTATGATGCAAAATTCAATTTAGTGCCCTGTTTATTTCTACTTACAAATATATAAAAACAAATATATCAAATATTTATTTAAAAAAATATTACATTTAATAGGGTTTATGTTAGATAAATGTGTCTTTGTTATAAAATATCAAAGCAATATTAATATAACGTCATTGTAAATATTTTTATCATGTAATTTTTACAATCCTGATGATTTTCAAAAAGAATAAAAGAATTCGTACACATTTTTGGGGATTTTCTTATGAGTTATAATTAATAGATAGGTTTACTCTTCAAAATAATGATTTCTGGTGATTACATCTTAAAAAATTTTAATAAAATTACAAACAGAAAAATTTTCAAAATACTCAATAAATCGAAAAAAAATTTTTTTAACTGCAAACTGAAATTCGTAATTTTCATCTTCAATAGGTAAGTGCATATATGCATTTTTTTAATTTACAGCACTATCCACTACTATGACCAAATAAACGCGAAACCATCACCATACTTCCAAGATGTCATCCCAAGAAGATACAGACTCCCCGCCATCTGCGAGAAACTCTAAAGATGCCATGTTCGAGCCAAAACCGAAACCAAAAATGATTAGAGTTTTAACAGTTTTAGCATATGTTCTCAGCGTATCCATGGCTGCAATTCTTCTGTCAATATATTACATTTTTATGTGGGATGGACGACCACATATAGGGGCTAGAAAAACTCACGATATACATTTCATAGACCACCAAAACAAAAATAATAGGTAATATTATAAAAATGGGGTACCCCAGTTTTATTTCAGCCTTATATATGTCTCATCATTGATCATTATACATCGGAGAATTTGGTATTCCCCCAGAGACGGTCTTTCCATTCAGATTATTTTTCCATAGAAAAAAATTATAGATTAATTACAATATAAATACAATATAAACACCCAATTGCGTTGTTGCCTGCGAGACACGTGGAGACCCATTTTTTTGCTTTTGCGACATATTAGATAACTGCGGAGACTCAACAGGTACCTGCAGTGTTGCCAGAAGCTGTACAATTATAGAAATTCAGTACATTGTAACGGTCTTTATAAGATACATTTCACCCATTTTTAGTACAATTTATGAGAATTGTAATATAAACGTATTACTTTTGTTGATCAATTTTCAAATACTATCTTGATTGTGAAATTTAGTCCTCTGAAAATGGAAGGTGCTTCGTCACATTTCAAATAGTATTGTAGTTTGATTATTATATTATTTAACAAATGACGCAAGCAACGTTATCGATTTTATTTCTAACTTTGGCTTTTAACATTCGACATTTTGACTTTGTCGACATGAAATAACAAGTTTCGTGGATTTTAATTTAATGTAGGTGAAAAACTAAATCTAAAGATTCTTATAAATGACACATTGACACAAAAATATGCTAAGGTTCAGAAAATAAAAATTTCCAAAGAATGAAATAAAATGTGATGAAGATAGATACGTTTTAGTATAATCTAGTACATTTTTCTGTTCCGTTTCAGTTGTAATTAGAATTATGCATATCGATAATCACAATTACAAAATATAGATCCTTAAGCCAATCCTGTATTTCCGTCGGGAATACCAAATCCTCCGCTATTTTTTGATCATTTAATTGTTTGGTGTTTAAAGTTGTAAGTAATAACTAAAGCTGGCCGAGGTGGCTGGAGTACAGCCACGGTCTTGCGCTGGCGTCACACGTGCCGATTTAGAAGTGATTTAAGCTGCAGTCTTATTTGAAAGGTTAATGCGTGAGGTTGTACCTATAAATTATACATAATGTCAAACGCTCCAAAGGGTAAAAAACTACCGTACGCGGACACAGTGGATAAATTTATCGGTGAATTTCCGGATTTATTCTATGACGGATGCAAAATAATTTGTAAAGTTTGCAATCAAGACTTAATGTGCTGGCACAAAACAGATTGTCGTCGTCATATCAATACCGTGCAACATCAAAATAAAAAAAAATGGTATGCCTTTGACAACTCAGTTTATGTTTGATTTATTATTAATGTTAATAGCCTGTAATATTCCGCTACACATACTGGATAAACAACCATTTCGGGAGTTTTGGAATAAATACAATCCCCAGGTGAACTTACCAAGTCGTACATCGTTACGTAGATATATTCCAGCTGTTCGTGAAGACATTGTAAATAAATAAATGTGGATTAAAAAATACACGGCTCTGGTTATGTATTGATGAGACGACAGATTGTAAAAAAAATTCTATTTTAAATATTATAGTACGTGTACTGGACCCTCTTAAACCAACATTTCCACTTTTACTAGCTAGTAAAAGACTAACTGCGTGTACTGGCGAAATAATTACGCGTGTGGTGTTGGAGATATTCGAAAAATTTGAACTTTCAACAAGCCAAGTATTGATGTTTGTGACTAATGGTGCCGTGACAATGCGCGTGGTAGGCCGTTCTCTTCAAAGAGACAATTGTAGGTTTTTACATGTTACGTGTAAAGTGCATGCGTTACATCTTGTGGCAGAAACGATTCGAAAATGTTTTCCAGAGGTAGATGCATTAATAGCAAATACAAAAAAAGTATTTCTCAAATCTCCTAAACGGCTTCGAGCATTTCACAGACAGTGTCCTGGTATCCCTGAACCACCAGAACCGATTCTTACACGTTGGGGAACGTGGTTGAAAGCGGCTTTTTATTATGCTGAATATTTTCAACAAATAAAAGCTGTGATCTACAGTTCAACCCTAACGAGGCTGCAGCTATTAGGGAAAGCCAGACAAGTTTTCAAGACGTTTCTCTTGAAACAGATTTAAAAACTATTAATAACAATTATAGAGGACTACACGACGCAATAGGAAAATTGCAAAAAAAGTTCGTTGTCGTTAGTGGAATCGCTGCAAATAGTGGACGACGTAAATACACAGCTACAGGCTATAAATGACGCAAAAAATAATCGCGTTAGTGAAAAATTTGAGAGTGTATTACAGAAAGATCCTGATTTTAGCAAATTAAGACAAATTTGTGATGGTGCATCTACAACTTCGTTAAGTGACTTCACAGATTGTTTTACTTATGCCTGTATTACATCCGTCGAACGGTCATTTTCAAAATACAAACATATTTTTTCACCAAAGCGAACATCGCTGACGGAGACAGCTGTAGAAACATACCTGATGCTATTATACTATAGATCTTCCCCACTTTGTGATGACAACAACCAAACTGCTTCATAAATTTGCTTAAAAGGGTGAGTTATATACAAATTTTTATAAAATGTAACATTATTGTTAAAATTTATTTCCATTTATTGTAGTTATTCAAGTATTATGATATGATGTAAACATATGAGTCATATGACGGCTATGTCGGCCAGGTGACCTCGGCCAGCTTTAGTAATAACAATTAATTGTTTGTTTAAGACTGATTTTCTACTATTAGCTTAAACTTACATACATATATGTGGAATTTGCACCGACCCAACCCGCTCCCTTATCAAACCACTTGTATGAAATCAGATACAATAACAGTTACAACCTAAAGATTGCCCTGTGTATTAATAATAAGCAATTGTTTTAAAATTCGCCCAGGGAGAGATGAGCGATCTAAAAAAAGTGCAATCGGATTTCCATTATTGTAAAGCGGAAGTTTGCTAATGTTAAATGTTGAAATCAATCTCTTATCATTTTTTTTACCATGCAAAGACGTATCTCAGGAAATACTTGTTCTATTTGATCCTAATGCAAACTTTTTACATCTTTGTTGGTTTTCATCTTCCTGGTTGGATGATAAGACTGTACATACTGGATATTCTCATAGTTTTCGCATATCTTCCTGGTTTTAAAATATTTATTTGTCAAAAATTTTTTGTTATTACATGACTTCACGAGGCAACTAGATGATTTATTAATTACTGCATTTAAATGTAACCGCCTTCCAAGATAGTAAACAGCAGGGGCGGTTCTATGGGGGCCTGGGAGGACCCAATTTCTTGAGTTGCATTTATAAATTATAATATACAGACGCGACGATTTTATGTACAGTGTGCGACGAGTGTATGGACCAACTTTTGTGAAATCTAAAGTAAACGGCTGAAAAAAATAACATTTGGAGGGTATATATAAGGTATATATTTGTGCATATGATAACACTTTGAAATTTGTATCACTATTGTCTCAAAAAATATGGAGTCAATGTGAATCATTTTTTAATAGCAATAGGAATAGTTTTTGACATTTTGAAAGGGAATATCTTCCTGATTACAAAGATGTATCATAAGTCTGCACAAGAAAAATAATTTTTGGGGTTAGAACCGCCCATGGTGGACAGGTAGTTTATTTTGGTACTAACGAATCCAAAAAATCGTAACGTAATTTAAGTTTTTAAACAAAGACAATCTTGACAATTACATGTATAGTGATGTCATGTGTAGCGGTAGTGATGTGAGTTAAAATTCGCTCTCAATTCATTAAAATGATTTTTTCACAAATTTATTAACAAAGAAAAAAATAGCGATATTAACTATTTTATTAATTCGTTTAGAATTTTTTATTATAAATCAAAATACAACAAAGAAACAGGGAAATTTAGTCAGCTGTTTATTTGCAAATATTTCAGTCAGTTGTATAAAAGTGGGTCAGTTTTGAACTCGGTTTAACTCATTGGTTACAATTATTGTCACAGAATTAAATCTGGTTCAAAGTTGACTCACCTTTATACAACTGGCCCTCAAAATTATTAACGGTGAAGTGATAGAAAATGACGATTTTCTTTTCTGGTTCATTTATGCTATAAAATGTAAAACTGTCCATTCTCTTTTGAGTAATGTCAAGTACAAAGCAAGTCGCCATTTTGAAGCCTGATCATAAAGAAAGTAACATTTTATTTTCTATTAAATTTATCTTTTCAATACTATTATTGAAGTTTGCCGTATTTTAGTTAAGTAGTAATTAAATTAATTAGTACTAATTATTCGTAAGTAGTTTTAAATTTTAAACAGATTTATTAAATTTTGAACATTTACAATACATACCTTAACTAGAGTATTGTATTTATTTATTTCATTTCACAATCAAATAATAAGATCCAGGCTAACGTTGAGTGCAAGATTCTCGATATTTGGTTTCTTAACGCAACAAAAAATATCGTGATAAAATTCCACATTCTAGAAAATTACTGTCATCTTTTAAAACGCGTCACAAGTCAAGTGGTTTATTCAATTTTTATACATTATCTAAATATATAAATCAGAAGTTAAAATAGTAAATAGCTAAATATTTGTTAGCATAATAGAGTTCCCCTTTCAAACCGAAGGGAAAAATCTGCAACCCCAGAAATTTTAACTAATATGTGGGTTAACTTACAGAAAATTAAACATAATCGAATTTCAGTAGAAGTTAGTATCTAAGTCGGGGATTTTAGAGGTCACTAATAACAACTTTGATCTTGATGCCTTCATGGGGGGAGACTGCTACTGGAAGCAGAGCATATATCCGATTATTGTATCTTAATCTTTATCAAACCAAGAGTTATGCAATCTAATAATAACATATTTTCAGTTACATGAGGACAACGTATTTAAAATATATTTCCGATGGTGATGACTTACACTACAATGCTTCCAACGAGGCTTCCAACAACTTTACAATGTCAAGTTATTTAAATGAAGTAAAACGTCATGTACCTTTAACGGATGCTCTGAGGATGGTGAATGGAACAAACGACGATTATGAAGGAGACTTGAATATAACTATCAGACAGGATAATGTTAAGATGAACGATATTAAAAATGACACTGATCCAGGTGAGTTATATTATTCATTTTTCATCGTTTCAAGAAAAATTAATAATTCTTTTGATCTTTGGCCTGGCTACATTTTTTCAAAATGGCAATTTGCTGAGACCGTCCCTTATATGTTTATGACCTAGGTTCCCCAGTATGAAGCTTGAATGTATTTATTTATAAAAAAAATTATTAAATAAAATGTTAACGAATATATGTTAGACAAGCAACAATGTTGTTAATTTGATAGAATAAATTTGCATTCTAAACGAGTTCACAGAAAGTGTAGTTATTCGGTCGTTATTTAACGCTCTTGAAGTTGTATAATTTTTCTCAAATTTGTTTGTTACGGAAAAATAAAAATGAAAAATTATTCAGATATATTTTGACAATATACTTGCGTGGCAATATTCATTTGTTTACCAACAGGGTGACGCCGCGCCGTATGGAGCTTTCATATCGGCAAATTTTCATTTTTATAGCAGTATTTTGCTGATGTGTAAGCATTATTGACACCAATTTGGCTGTAAAGTGGGAAAACGGGACTGGTACTTTAAAAAGTCTGTCCCGTCCTGTTCAAAATAATTTACTCAAAAAAATTCTAGTAAATTTATGGCAATTATGAAAAAAAATACATTACTATTACAATTTTGGCGCCACATGAAACAATTTACTTTAAATAACTATAGATTCTTTACTTCCGTTCATTTAATAGAAATTATTCTAATATGTGCGATAAAATTTCTATGTATTCCGATTTTATAAAGACCTTATAATTTTCGTGGCTATGATAATAATATATGCTCTAAATCTTTACGTAATACACAACATGTAAGTTTTCCTGTCTACATCGATAGTGTAATTTAATATTATATAAGCATTATAGCTGAGCTGGATTAATCGAATTAAAACAAAGAATCGAAACTAATTTAATTAATTGAATAACATAATAAAGGAGACATTTAGAGGTAGATATTTTTACAAGCACAATATTGCTCGGCTGACGAGTTTGACTTAGTAATAAATGAAATATATAAGATGATATTGACAAGCTGATATTGATCAAATTATTTTTAGAATATTTGCACACAAATTATAATTTAATGATGTTTGCTTTATGGTGTAAATATAAAAAAAAACGATAACAAAGTAACAAACATAATGGTTTTTGTTACAATTTTATTATATTTATGTCAATACACCGATTACATGAGATTTCTCTCTAAAGCTCTTAAACACATGCACTGAAAATTCTAAGCATTTATAATAAATTTATTTTTATGATCACTAATTTTCACCGTGTGCTTTACAATCATAATCTTAGCATATAACTAAATATGTCAAATTATATTTTTTACACAACTCTAATTTGAATCTGAAACCATTAAACCATTTATCCATTCCAAAAATACAAATTGTATTTAAATCGAGAGTTACTGATTTTCTCTTTGTTTTTTTATGCTTTTTTTTGTAATACTTTAAGTAATTTTATGTACTTTAAGTATTCTATATACTTAAATTACGAATCATACTTCAAGTATTGTTGTTTTACTTCAAGTAAATTACTTGGCGATAAATCAAGTAATTTTCAAGAGGACTTGATAATTAAAATATGTTTTAAGAAAAACTGTACTTGATACTTCGAGGCAAGTACTTTTGACATTTGATTACTTGATACTTATACTTCAAGTACTTTCTAAGAGTACTTGTGACAGCTCTGCTCCAACATTTGTTCAAAGTATTCTTAAAACACATTACTATTCAGTTCTTAGTAGTAGTGACAAATCTTTTTTTGATATATGACGCAACCATCTTTTACAAATCCTTTGGAATGTGTGTTATAATAATCAGTCACTGCCCTTTACCTGATGGAGTTTTCAAGTCGATAGATAGACTTTCTACACATAATAGAACAGAAAATAAAGGATAGTTAGATAGGTTAGTTTAAAAAATAAAAAGTATATAAGTATGTCGGATGTAATTTGGAAGAATATTTAAAATTTTTCTTTATAAATCTCACAGCTGAATGACTCAAATTACTCAACTGCGTACAATATGCAAAAACAGACACAAACTTTATAGTAGAGACTATTACACAAATACTTTAAGAATTATAATTAAATGACCTATATTCTTGGTTGTTCGATATACATAGGTACTATTATTATAAGATGATCACTTTTCAGATCGTCAATCAATGATACATTTTTGTTTTTAATTTTTTTTTATTAATCATTGAGCTTTAAATAATATGCGACATAGGCGTCGAAAACGGGACGTATGCTTTAAGGGATTTAAATAATGATATACATCAAAGTAGATATAACTACAATTCATTTTTGGTGAAAGTATAGGGTGTCCTATGACGGCTGAGAAGCTGCTGAACACAGAAATAAAGGTAACGAATTTTTTTAGTAGATTTCAAATATGTCATTAAAATTTAATTAGAAACTAAAATATACGAGGTAAGAGGTAAGCAAACAATTAGTTTTTTTAAATGGACCATCTATGTATTTTATACATATATTTGTTTCCACTTGTCGATTCTAAGAATGTGTAGGCAAATTTCGATGTTTGTATAGGGTAACTCGGTAACTGTAAGAGATACAAAAAAAATGGAAGACACATATCTTTTTTTCAGACAAATTCACTGGCGAAAACAAAAATTTTTTATCGTATTTTGTTTTTGAGTTATATAGACACATATCAATATCTTGGTTGTTTGTAAAGTTATGAAAAAACAACTTTTACATTCTTCAGGAACTTTTTTCTGTATAATACAGTGGCGTCGAGAAAATTAAAAACAAGGTGCAATGTTGAATTATGGCATAGAGTTGTACTTTTTTAAATGGGAATCATAGTTGGCTATGGTTTGGTTAAAAAGGAATTTTTTTTCTTTCAAACTGTATATCATATGTGGGATCGCTTTTGATGTGTGAGTATTTAATAGCGAAAATAACCTTTTTAGTAGATTACTTTTGCGTTTTTTATATTTATTTCAAGTAGGCGTGTGGCACCTATGATAGTGTTTATCCGTTTGTCAGTAAATTGTATATTAATAATTTTGTATCCGTCATAAGTACACCCCATTCGTGCCTACTAATATAGGCTTCATCTGTCCAAGCTACGTTTCTAGAGAAGAATGGATCTTGTTGACTTTTTTAACGATACCAAATGCAAAACTCCAATCGTCGCTGAAGATCAGTTGGTTGCAGGTAATGTTGTTTCCTTATTGTATAAGGCCTGAATTTGTGTCTTCAAAATACTCAACGCTCAAGATCTTGAAATTCCAGAATCAGCTTCAATTTGATGACTTGAAATTGAAGGATTTGCAACCGCGATTCCAATTACAGTTATAGAAGTTTCTTCAGCATCTTCAATGTTGTAATTTTTTGGTCTTGGCTTGTTGAAGGACCCACAATTAATGGTATTTTCCTTTACCTCTTAAAAATAGCTTTATTCGGTTGTCTTCTTTCTGAATAGCGATTGAAATATATTTCGGATGCAATATCACAATTGTTATTACTTTGAATAAAGCATTCTAACATATATTTCTCGTAATGTTCGTAAGACATCTTCACTTTTACGATTAAATGGGGAGTAATCATGACAGAAACAAAATTATTAATATGCAATTTACTGACAAAGGAATAAACACTGTCATAGATGACACACGCCTACTTGGAATAAATATAGAAAAACTCAAAAAGTAATCTACTAAAAGATTATTTTCGCTATTAAATACTTACACATCTAAAGCGACCCCACATATGATATATAGTTTGAAAGAGAAAAAAAACCTTTTTTAACTAAATCATAGCCAACTATGATTCCCATTTAAAAAAATACAACTTTATGCCATAGCTCGAAATTACACCTTTTTTTAAATTTTCTCGACGCCACTGTATTATACAGAAAAAAGTGCCAGAAGAATGTACACAGTTATTTTTTTCATAACTTTACAAATAACCAAGATATTGACATGTCTAAAATTCGAAAAATCGGACTTTTTGTTTATAATTCGAAAACAAAAGACGATAGCAAATTTTTGTTTTCACCAGTGAATATGTCTCAAAAAAAGAGATCGAGAATGTATCCATTTTTTTGTTACCGTGTTACCCTAAACAAACATCGAAATTTGGCCACCCTGTACCTATATTACTTTCATTTACAAAAAGAATAACACAGTTTCGGTAGGATTTTTTTCAAAGCAAACCAAATAAAAAAGTGTGTCATGAATTTTAGGCGTATAGTATGTAAAAAATACATCTACAATAATCTAATAACACAAAAAATGCAAAGAACTTGAGCCCTATGTTTAATTTAAAAATAAAAATCTGGTCTCTAGTCGAAACAATTTATAAATTTGAGACTTGAAACCTATGTTTGATTTAAAAATTAATAATTAAAACAACTTATGGAAAAACCATTTTAAATGTGTTAAACACAAAGCGGAATTGTGGTTGCACACATGCTCTTATCTGTTTATTGTAACTTATTTGATGTATAAAAACATTTTTACATTTATTTCTCTTTTCTTTGTTATACAGCAACATATAAATAAGCAGCACACAGACTCCGGCTACTTTAAATGTAGAGAATTTTAATTTTGGTCAGAATTTTTTGTGTTATTATACATGTTTACGATTGACAACTTTTGTTCTCTAGGCCAATGGGGACCCCGGTGCCCTGACTAATATGGGCAAGCTCTGAAATATGTGTGCGAACGCCTGAGATACTTGAAAAATAAATAACAGAAATAAGGATGTGGCTGTTTATTTAATATGAAATAATAACGTTGAGGAAAATTATTTTCAGGAATTTAAATTAGGAAATGAAATAAGTTATTAATATCTATTACTTTCCGCGTTCGTGAATAATTTCATAATCGGTACCTACAAAAATATTAAATTAATTTTAGTTTAAACTGGATTCATTGATCATTAGTTGTTTTTAAAAAAGTGTTCTCTGAAGTGGTTTAACTTTTAAAAACAATAATTATTACTTATACACTAGTTTTCGCATATAGCATGCGCACATGCAGTAAAATCATCTGTTGTATTGATCAGCCGGCAAGAGTGAATCACCTTAAAAATCAAAATAAACGTGCCCTAAATTCTAAAATAACAATTGCAGCCATAAAACGGTTAACCTGTTTTGTAAAATGATCGATTGTTTAGTAGTTCAGCAAATGATGCACTTTTTAAGTTATAAACTGACGGATCGAAATAACTTCCTATCTTAATTTGTGTTGTGTTCCCTGGGTGTCGATAAACTAAAAACTCAGTATTCCATTTAAAATTCAGCGTGGCGTTAAAATTGATTGAAAAGGCTTTCCTTTTTCTAAAACAGAAAATGTCATATAAATCCAACAATGGCATTAAGATGACTAAGTGTGACTCCCAGCAATGGAAAACTGCATCTGTTCTTGAAACTTCAGTAAAATTTGCTGGGGAAGAGGCAAAAGACCGGTTATACGAGCCAAAACATAAAAAAAAGTTAGTGCGTGTTTTAACAGTAGTGGCTTACGTCTTTTTCGTTTCCCTTGCTGCTATCATGTTATCTTTATATTATGTATTTTTGTGGAACGGCGATCAAAAAATGACTGCCAAATATGTAACTTCTCAGCCTCGACAGCAACGTCGGCATTTTAACACTAAATGTGACAATATTTTAGCAGGTAAATATTATTCAGAACTTTTTCCCTTTTCACACATAACAACTAGGATAAATGTTTTAATTAAATTTCATCATTATAACTAAAAACCACGGGGAAAATTGTTAGAAAATCAATATGCATAAAGAGAGCCACTTTTGAACCAATCGTTAATTTATTCAGTGTCTTATGGACCTTGTCAGTTGAAGGGGAATCATTGACACCAGAACATCTAACCATGATTATATTCATACATCATGGGTCCTGCGGCAGTAGCCTGCCAGTGGTTGGCAAACTTTGAGGCCATCAAAACATAAATCTGGAAACATTTTGAAAATAGTTTGTGAAAATTTCTTCCTCTACCTGTTCAATAAATGCGCTAATCTATGAAGGCATACAAAAGTTCAGGTTTAGTACGTGACACCAAATCATATGATGTTTCAAATCTTTCAAACATATTCAATTCCCAATTTATTTATTTTTATTATTACCTAATATATTAGTAGTTCATCCGTTATTAAGAGTTCAATGAGTTACGTACAGATAATCAGTAAATAGAACTGGAAATAGATTGAAAGATATTCAGAACATATTTTTCGTTTTCAATAAATTAATAATCTCCCTTGTGGATAAAAAATGTATTTCACATTTTCACCTTTAGATATCGTTCGAAATGTGGGCCATATGAAATAAATACACTTGCATGCTTTTAAGCTATAAACAGTGTGTTATTTCATTATCTTTTTTGACATTAATTATAGAACCTGTTTTTTTCAATAATATTTAACGGTTATTTACGTAATAAGATCGGAAAGTGATTCTGTACCCAGTAAAGACACTTTCCGGGTGTATTACGTACATCATTTTTTCTGCAACCGTTTTTGCTACTCTCAAAATACTTTTTAACTTGATATCTTTTACCAACAAAATTCAAAATATTCAATTGGCAGATGTCAAATGCTGTTGTCTACAGTGCTTTATTAATTAAATATCTACCGTATTGTATTGTTGCCAACCAAAAGTAACATCGCTAAATACCTATTTATTTATTAGAAAACAAACAAAGAATATAAAAAATCAAAAATATGTGTTTTTTTGTACATTGTACAGTGTCCCAGCTAAGATGTCATTCACGATATTCTCGGTAATTTTCAAGACAAATTCGTAGTTTAAAAACTAATGTGATGTGGTTTTTATCGAGGAATCCGATGCCGCCAAGAAAGAAACAATTGAACATCAAACAAAAAGTTATAGCCAAGAACTGACTTTTCCAAAAAAAATCAAAATAACGAATTGTTATATTCTTTGTTATGGGGTATTACTGAAACAAATTCCGTATATTTAGTTTTTTTTATATCACTTCCGGATTGGCTGGAAACGAATTTTATTTCCAAAAAATTTGAATCTACCAATATGTATCGGTTGCATTCAACAGAACATTCAATTATATATAAAAATGCATAAACCACTTTTGTGATATCTCTAACCGTTTTCGAAATATTGACTTTATCCTCATATCTACCATACAGGACGCAGTTTAAATGACATCGCAGTTAGCTGTGGTCACGGCATCTTGTGTTAGAAATAATACCATTATTAGGGCCAAATCGTAGTAGGCAGCTGACAAATTAAACAACTGAAAACCAGCCAACTGTCATGTAACTTAAATTACATGATGTATGGTAGGTATAAGGATAAAGTAAAATAGGTATTAATATTTCAAAAACGGTTAGAGATGTCACAAAAATGGTTTATGCATTTTTGAAAATATATTGGAAGATTCAAAATGCATTTTCGGCCAAACCAGAAGTGATATAAAAAAAAATACCATCCGGAATTTGTCCAGTAATACCCTATCGAGGTCCGTAAAGGAGTAGGTTACCACTTAACTTGGATGAGGAGAGACGGAAGGGGAATGTAACGCGTCATACTGTATGCCGTGTTGTGAATCATACTTTTGTTGTGTTCATTTTATAACCGTTTTGTGTGGTTATTTGCTATTATTTTGATATTTTGCTAATAGTTATTATTAGTTGTGTTATATTATTATGGCCCTCTTTTTATAGCTTTTACGTGCATTTTTGACATTTTAAGTGACATTTGTATTTTTATATAAAGGACAATATTTGGTATAAATTACATTTATTTTGAGAAGATGCATATGTACAATACGATGAAGTATATTTATTTTGAGCAGAAGAAATATCCAGTTAATAATAAATAATTGTTATAAGTTGAATGGAACCATATGCAGTGTTGCTATAAGAGTAATGCTATGAGGGCAAAGAAGAATGGCGAAAAAAATATCATTTTTCTCGTTTCCTACTGACATTTTAATTAGGAAAGAGTGGATTAGAAAATGTTAAAGAAAATAAAAATTTAACCCCGATAATAAGAGACTTTGCAATAAATATGTTACAATTGATGATTTTGAAGATGGAATGAAATCAAAATTGATGAATGCATTGCCAAAAAAACTAAAAAAAACTGGTGGGCGATATAAAATTTATCTACTGAAAAATAATTTGTGGCTAATTTTATTATGTTTTAGCTACTTCATTTCTTAATTTGTTGCCTGAAACTTTGATAAAAATTACTAAGTTCAAATTTTTGAGTTATTAGGTCCAATTTAATTAAAACACTACTGTATTAACTTGCCGATGTTTCGGTATAATTTATTACCATCCTCAGGGCACTATAAGATATAAATAAATTGATTGTAAGTTATTCTATAACTATATGGGTGATAAATTCTAATCCAAACTAATAGTGAAGAAATAATATTGAATAGTTAATTAATTATTCTATAACAGATTATAGGAAACATGTACTTATTTTAGGCACTTCAATTATTATTTAGAATTAGTTATAGGTTACCTAGTGATATATAAAAATTATAAACAAATACTCACATTAAAATTTAGTGTTTCTCGTGCATAAAAAACATAATGGCAGGAACATACTTCGTAGCTATAATATTGAGTTTATTGAAAAATACTCAGTATATCGGCGCATACAGAAATGAGAAATGTTTATATAGTTCTTGAAGTGTGTGTTATTCTCGTCGAGGTTGTGACACTAATGAGATTATTTTTTAGCACTGTTAAACTTACTGTAGATAAGGGATGAATAAGTGTTTGGCAACTCAAATGGTTGTTTATATAATAAGTAAACAAGCTGAAAGTAGAAAGGAACGAAAGATGTAAATAGGTTGATAATTTTAATATATCTAATGTATCATAAAGTTTTCATTTTATTAATTAGATTGAAATAACAAGAGTTTACATTTTCAGTGTCTTTTCTTGAATTTACTGATTCGAATTTTTTTAATGTTTATCATTTCTTGACATTTTCTTTTTTCTTGATTAGATTGTTTACCTATTACTGCGGTTTCGTCAAAGTTAAATTCATGATTTAAAAATTTACAATGTTCTACCAAGAAATGATCAAAAAAATGTACAAGGTAACTACAACGTAGATAGAAATTGGTTTTTTAATTTTAGCAATATTGAGATTCCGACTAGCACACAATACCTACTAAGTCTGGGGGATAAATTTAATCTACCCTATACAAATAAATATTTTCCTTTAGAAAATATTTTAATTGATTCTGAATACATTATTAATAGATTTGAATTAGAAGAGGAACGAAATGAAAAGAGAAATAAGGTTATTAACGTAGTAACAAATTTCACCAATAAAAACAATCTTTCTAATAGCAAAAATAACAACAAGAATATACTTAAAGATATAAAAGATACCAAACTATTTCTTAAAAACAATTATGATAATATAATAATTACAAAGGCAGATAAAGGTAAAACTACTGTGGTTCTACAAAAAGAAGATTACATGAATAAAGCTTATAATTTACTCAATAACCAATCTGTTTGCCAAAAATTAACCCAAGATCCAACAGTCACTATTCAAAATAAAACCAATATATTAATAGATAAATTAACAAATAACAATTTCATTGATAAAAAACAGGCAAAAACTTTAAAAAACAATTCAGGTATTTTACCAAAAATGTATTTTACACCGAAAATTCATAAACAGAATTTACCACTTAGACCCATAGTTAGTTTCATAGGTTCCCCAATTTATAAATTATCAAAATATTTTAGTGAACTTTTAGATTTTACATTTTTAAAGGATGAAAAATATATTAAAAACTCTTTCGAATTTGCAGAGTTCATTAAGGGAAAGATTATACCCAATAATCACATTTTACTATCATTATATGTAGAATCTTCATTTACAAATATACTTATAGATTTGACAATGAACATTATCAAAGATAGATGGCATTTAATTGAACAAAATACAGAAATCTCTTTAGAAATATTTTTGGAAATATATCAATTTTGCACTGATAATAACTAATTTAATTTTAATGGAGAATTTATCAAACAAATTTATGGGCTAGGAATGGGAAATTATATGTCTCCCGTTTGTTCGGACCTAGTTATGTCACAGTTAGAGGAAATTTGTTCCTATTTTCAAAAGGAATGTAGATGATATTTTCTTAGTCATACCTAAAGATAAAGTCGAAGAACTTTTGTACGTCTTTAACAGCTTTCATGAAAAGTTACGATTTACAATTGAAATTGAGAAGAATAACAAAATTTCATTTTTAGATACAGAAATTATAAGAACACCTGATAATAGAATACTTATTGATTGGTACCATAAACCAACCTTTTCAGAAAGATTTTTTAAATTTCAATTCCCAACATTCGATTAAAACTAAACTTAATATAATTAAGAATTTAAAACACAGAGCTATAAATTTATCCAGTCCCCAATTTCATGAAAAGAACTTACAACTAATTAAAATGTATCTTATCAAAAATAATTTTTCGATATCAATAGAATATTAAAGAATAACAATAATAGTCGACCAATTAGATAGACCTTTACTAACAGAACCAACATTTTATTATAAACTACAACTACAAATATGTAAAAAATCTTTCGGAAAAGTTGAGAAAGGCCCTCATGTCAAACAAAATAAATATAGCTTTTAAAAGTGAAAATACGATCAAAAAGAATTTTATACCAAATTAAAAACTAAAACACCAACACACTTACAATCGAATTTAATATATAAAATACCATGTAAAAATTGTAATAAAAGTTATATAGGTCAAACAAGTAGGTATCTAAAAACAAGGAAAAAAGAACATATGACAGATGTCAAAAACAAAAATAAGCTTAATATCACATCTTTGGTAGAACATTGTAAATTTTTAATTCATGAATTTAACTTTGACGAAACCGCAGTAATAGGTAAACAATCTAATCTAGAAAAAAGAAAATTTCAAGAAATGATAAACATTAAAAAATTCGAATCAGTACATTCAAGAAAAGACACTGAAAATTTCAATCTAATTAATAAAATGAAAACTTTATGATACATTAGATATTTTAAAATTATCAACATATTTACATCTTTCGTTCCTTTCTACTTTAAGCTTGTTTACTTATTATATAAACAACCATTTGAGTTGCCAAACACTTATTCATCCCTTATCTACAGTAAGTTTAACAGTGCTAAAAAATAATCTCATTAGTGTCACAGCCTCGACGAGAATAACACACATTTCAAGAACTATATAAACATTTCTCATTTCTGTATGCGCCGATATACTGAGTATTTTTCAATAAACTTAATATTATAGCTACGAAGCATGTTCCTGCCATTACGATTTTTATGCACGAGAAACACTAAATTTTAATGTTTTTGTTTATAATTTTTATATATCACTAACCTATAACTAATTCTAAATAATAATTAAAGTGCCTAAAATAAGTACATGTTTCCTATAATCTGTTATAGAATAATTAATTAACTGTTCAATATTATTTCTTCACTATTAGTTTGGATTAGAATTTATCACCCATATAGTTATAGAATAACTTACAATCAATTTATTTATATCTTACAGTGCCCTGAGGATGGTAATAAATTATACCGAAACGTCGGCAAGTTAATACAGTAGTGTTTTAATTACATTGGACCTAATAACCCAACAATTTGTACTTTGTATTTAAATTGTGGTCTGGAAATTATTTTATTTGACAAAAATGTCCAGCCCAACTGCAAGAGGTGAACGTGTTAAAACTAGAGAACGCAAAGAGATCTTAAAACAAAATTTAAGTCCATTATTATCTATAGAAAATGTGGAAAACATTCCATCTACAAGTGAAGGAAATTCCCAAGAAGGTGCATATGAATAATTACTATGTAATTATAATGTCCTCTTGCTAGAGAATGAAGAATTTAGAAAAAAAATCAAAGGAAACGAAAAACAGCTTGCTTTTATATATACATAATGGAAAATTCGAGTTGCAAAAACTTGTTAAACAATATGAAGGACAATTATTTAATTCAAGACTAAAGTAATGTAGGTAAAAGTATGCCAGACCGCGTAGCTCAGGATCTCGAATACGTAACTCGATCTGATAGACCGAGAGGATGGTACTCTACAAAAAATATGACACTATAGACCGAGTTATGGCAGTCAATGTATTAAAGAGATTGAATTCTTTATATATTTGTTTTTTATTTGTCTTAATATAAAATACCTTACTGTTAATAAAATATTTTAAACAAGTTTCAATAATCATTTCCGCATTTTACTGGGATATAACTAAAAACATTTATTTAACTGCTAAATGAACTACTTATTAAAATTTGTTACTAGTCAATTAGAAGAAAAATAAGTGTAATATGTTATGGTTAATAATTAAATTGGATTGATTTCTAAACGATTTATCTATTTTATATACTGGTAAACGTTATTTTGGTAATATTTCCTAAATATTTAATTGGTGAAATAGGATAGGTCCATTTAGTTTTCCCCTTTACTTCTTTTACATAATATTTATAAAGGACTATGGGTTATTTATGCTTGGTTACAGGACAAGGTAATTCTTATAAGTACAAAGAGACAATTCAGGAAATGATTCCTGAACCTGCATATTTTGAGATGTCTATAGTTAATTATTTGTGGCATCTTATAATGTTTTTTCTCACCTTCTTTGACTATTAAGCCACTGTCCTATTTTGAAATGAAAAGCTAAATGAAATTTGGCCCATAATTGCTTCATTTCGTAGTGTTGATTAAAAAAAAATTGCTGAAGATCTCTGAAATGCTTGAAGATTTTTTATCAAACTTACTGTACATAATGAGTACTTTTAGAGACTTCTTTGTTGTAAACATTTAGAACATTTTTTTGTTAATCAACTGTATCTCCGAAATAAATTTATTGACAAAACATCATTTGAGTTTTCGTCTTAATATAGGTTTGGGAATCATTTCCTGAATTTTCTCGATGTATATACTTATGGATCGCCCTGTGTATATTAGCTATAACATGTGAAAATCCCCGTTTTGTCGGAAATCATAATTCATGAACTGGAACATGCCAGAAATATTATAAATTATAACATTTTCGAACTGGTTGGCGGGCATTCTTAAACCACCTTATTTGTCTTTTCCATTACTTATGGCATACTGACGAGAACATAACAAGTTCGAAACCGGTCTAGGTCTAGTGAGGAATGGACAAATGATTTTAGCTACCAAACAAGACTTGCCGGTATAATTCAATGCAGATCGGGGCTTTTGTCCGCTGAGTAGTAGTCCTGTAAGTCTTATACAGTATATAGTTTAGCCCACCAGGATAAGAGGTCACAGCTCTTGGTACCTGCTTTGCAGGTCGCTATCGGTTACTAAGACATTAATGATGTCTGACGGGTAGTAACACTGACCACCAGAGGGATACACGTTTCACTCACTATGTCTTAAACCAGCTTGTATAAACGTAATTTTGTATTTTCGCCTTTGCTCAAATATATATGCAAAATTTCATTAAAATCGTTCTGGCCTTTTCAGAGATCAAGTGGGGGAGTAAATAATCATCAAATAACAGACAGTTAAACATACGTATTTTAAAAACCATGCCAAAACATTATATGTTGGAACCTGTGAAGATTTGTTAATGAAGACGGTTAAATTTGGTGATAATTTATAATCGACAACATAAAATTTAATGAAAATAGTAATTTTATTTTGATCATACACAAAACATATAACGCCAAGAAAATATGTGTACGCAAGTTTATTCAATAATTAATATTTCTATTCCTCAGTTATTTTCATTATGAGTCATTTATAATGTTCTTTTGATTATTAAAACACATGTTAAATTAAATAATAAACATAAGTATATAAAATTAACATAATTCATAAACTTTAAATTTATACACGAAAGCATACCAATGTACGCTATTTCAAATTTGGCATACAGATGACGTATTCTCGCCATTAATTCTATTGGTCAAAAGTAAAGAGGTAACCTACTCCTTTACGGACCTCGATACTACCCTATGACAAAAATATAATAATCCACCATTTTGATTTTTTTGAAAAATTCAGTTTTTCGGCCACAACTTTTTTCGTTTGATGTTCAATTGTTTTTTTCTTTGCGGCATCAGATTCCTCGGAAAATACTACATCATTGTTAAACTAAGAATTTGTCTTAAAAATTACTGAAACAATCGCGAGTGACATATTAGCTGGCACACCCTGTACAAGTCAAGTACAATGTATAATCAGCTGAAAATTCTATATTTTACACCAGTGTTGTTTTCGTAAAAATATAGCTAGACCAATATGATATATGAATAGCCTTTTTCCTCTCTATTAAAAATATATATGATTGTTATAGCTTTCTCTTCAAATAAGTGGTTAAATTAAACAATATTCTTAAAAGTTTGGGATACAACTAAATTGTTCTTTGCATAGATGCTAATGCAATAAACGATAAATGATGTAAAATACAATTTGTTGAGCTGTCAAATTAATTTCTAATAGTCGATATTGATTACCTGCTGTTTACTTCATAAAAAGTTTTTTTCTATAAAAACAAATGTTTAAAAATGTTTTTGTATTTCGTAGAAGAATGTAATGATCTGTTAAATGCTTCTATTCAAAAGAACATATACTTTCTTTTAAGTAGAAGTAACTTAAGCCAAACGTTTATACGAAAGAAAATATTCCCTAGTAAAATGCCTGCATAAAACTTATTTTGAATATATTGTAACTTATTTTGAATATATTGTAAACAAATTTAGAAGTTGCATAATACTAGAAAAAATTATAATGCAAATAGAAAAAAATAACTAAGTACCTAAGTGTTTTATTACTTTTCATCAAACAACCCCCAAAATCTAATAGAGTACGAGATCTTGAGATATCCTACGGATATATTCAATATGCACTCAACAAAAAAAACCCTATAAATTTAGTGTGGTCCAAAAATTGAGTGTAAACGATTACGAAAAACGTACTATGTACTTTTGTATTAAATAGAACAATACAATAATTTCATTACAAACATATTTTTCACATACGATTTTATCTTTTATTTAACAGAATAAATGAGAATTTTTGGATTTCTGAAAACACCATTAAGTAAAGATCGTCAGTCTAAGCGTTTGGTGTGGAATATTAAATAACAAAATTTTTGAACCGATTTTTTACGAAGGCGGTTTAAATGGAAGAAGATACAAACAATTTCTGGAAAATGATATAGATGATAATCTTCCTTTAAATATTTCTAAACAGACAATCTGGTAGCACGACGGAGCACCATGTCAAAAATATCAAACCTGGATAGGCAGAAGTGGCATTATATTATGGCTTCCATGAAGCTCGACTTTAACACCCCTCGATTTTTATGGAGTACTTAAAAATAGGTTACATAAAGATAGACCTAATATTTAAAAGATCTGATATATTATTGCTTCGTATCTATGCATTTCTAGAAAAAAATAATTATTGAGTATTACAAATTCACTCTTTCAAACCTAACATGATAATAATAATAAATATCTATAGATTTTTATATTTTTATATTTTATACTGACAGTCTTATCTAAATGTACTAGTATAAAAGTTTTAGGCATATAATGAATCAAAAACAACACTTCCAATACATTTTATCATAGAAACTATTAAAACAATTACTCAGTCTAGAAGCAAGAACTGCATTGAATTAAATAACTGTCCTCAGTATTATTTAATTAGAATATTTTTATAAATAATTTATACGCAGTCTAGCCCCTGAAAAGTTCAGAAGAATGAAAGTGTATATATCGAACTAGGAGTTTTCGTTTTTTGTATTGTAACTGGAGAAAATCATTTCTTGAGTGTGAAAGTTAATATTTTTTTCAAAATCAATATTTTTTTGCTACTAATACGAAGAACACTGTTATTTAATTCAACGCAGTTCTTGCTCCTAGACTGAGTAGCTGTTTTAATAGTTTCTATGATAAAATGTATTGGAAGTGTTGTTTTTCATTTATTATATGCCTAAAACTTTTATTGATAGTTTTTTTGTAGGGATTTCGGTCAGGTATAACTAATTTAATTTTTTTTTAGACATTTAATTTTTTTTCTAAAAAAAAAAGTTAAATGAATTATACCTGACCGAAATCCCCCACAAAAAAACTATCAATTGATAATAACTGCCAAGAAAAGAAAAAAATATATAAAACTTTTATACTAATACATTCAGATAAGAATGTCAGTAGAAAATATAAAAATCTATAGGTATTTATTACTATTATCATGTTAGGTTTGAAAGAGCTTTTGTAATACCTAATAAATTATTTCATTATTTTTTTTCTAGAATGCATGTACCTAATAATTTAGAGGAAATGTATCAACAGATTATTAGAGGAAATTACATAAAATAATTTATATCTTTGTTTTGAGAATAATGCAATGGTAAAATTTTTGAAAAATATATTATAATTTTTGCTTCGTTTTTTGTATGTTGTAATAAATATTTAAATTGTTATTCTTATTAAAAAATCATTTAATTTAAATTTGTTTACTCACATTTAGGTCTATTTATTTGAATAACTCATTGTCAGTTACTTGAAGATCAAATGTATAACAATTAAACATACTTATAATGGGGAGGAAAGGAGCTATCCAAATATACTGGTGTCCTATTAAAAACTTGTTGCATCCCTTGTACATTCATTAGGATGAACGCAAACTCATAGCACGTTACGAACACTTAGTGAAATATGCTACCGATTCAATTTTTACACTTTTTTCTCACTATGATTGTAAGAATGGGAAATGGAGGTTTAAAATAGAATTTTCAGCTGGTTACCATGTACAAAATAAAAATAAAAAAAAAACAGTCAACAGTATTGCTGCTTGAGGATTTGATCATGTCTTCGGTACATTGTTTACAAATATCGTTGAGGTACGCTATGGGATTTACTAAGGCGCTAGGGCGTCTGGGGGCGGCGCTCCTAGCCTTCCTACCCAGTCCGACTCTGGCCGTTTCCATTAATAGCCTATTATTAGTATTATTACACATTATATTTGTAATCTAAAATTGCATTCACTTTCAAGCATGTGCATGAAAATTACTGCAATTAAACTGATTTATTAAATACGAAAAAACACCGAATAACATTATTTAAAACTTAAATAAATATTGTTTTGGTACTT
>JANEYF010005057.1:10000-108294 GCA_029963845.1 Rhamnusium bicolor | reverse complement strand
TAACAATAAACATATTTTTCTAAGAGCACAAAAAAAAGTAGGCAATTATAAAACAGTTTTACGTGTGTAGAATGGATTTTCTTAATACCTTGCAATAATAAAATATTTTCAACGAGCATGTAATTATCGCTATTATTCACAAGAGTAAATAATAACCATTACGAGTACATGCGAGTAGAAAACTATACTTTATCCACGACTAATAAATAATAACAATTTTTGGTAAAAATTCGAGAAAAATTCTTACCACCTTTGACGTTTCAAATCAAATAGCAATTCCACTCTTAACTGTCATATCATGGTATGTTCGATGAAAATTTAATAGGAAATTTCAGATGAAGAAATTAAAAATAGATTATTTGTTTTTGGATCAAAAACTTTTAAAACAACAAGTATGCTCTTTTAGCTGATTCCTTAATAGCGAACTACTTATCTACAAACAAAAGTTTTCTTTTTTTTTCAGTTTTTAAGGTAATTTCACTAAAAATTTTACGATTTGGACATAAGTTTGCCTTCTGATGTAGAAAAAATAGCCGAACATGTGATTTCTTCACTTAATCACGATCAGTGTATAAGATTACGTTCAATCATAATGAAGTATGGTACTTTCAGACGAATGTGAAGAATATTACGAACGAAAAAATGTTGCTGGATTATTTTCAAGAGTTAACCAAAAACACAAAATCTTCTCTTTGGTTTTATTAGGTTTGTTGTGAGTGAGTCTCAGTACACCCTCCACTGCGGCCATCAGCAGGTCCATTGTTTATTACTTCATGTTACAAAGCGTTTTGTCGATTAAAAAAAAAATTTGACATTAGCAAATGCATAACATCTAATTGAATTTTGAAGCATAAATTTGATGGATATAAAGTTGAAAAATCCAGAATCTTCATCAAGGACATCGCAGAGTTTTTGTTAGAAGCAGAAAATTAAAAGTTTTTGTTGATGAAGGTAAAACAGATTCCATCTCTACACCTCAGAGCACTTTAAACTATGTCAAGTAATCAAACTTAAAGTTACCAGTATCTCTTTCGAAATCATATAATTATCCTTGTATCACTTACTCATAATCCCACAGACGAAATTCCAAGTTCTCAAAGTACAGCATCCTCGATTTACTTGATTTGCAAACATTTTCTCGCTCTCCTGAACAATTTCTATTTGGTGACATAATACCCTTTAGCTCTGAGGTACAGATAGATCTAGATATTTTTTTCAGTAAATTCACTAGATTTTTCTTTATTTAGGTAACGATTATTATTGGACTGAGTGGAGCATATAGAATGGAAGAACTGAAGGATTTAAGGTTGGAAAATGTAAAAGATGAAGACCAGCTTTTTCGATTTGTTTTACCCAATAAGGAAACTAAAATTTCACGGGAATTTTTTTTTATATCTGGGAATTTTGAAAGAGCGAATTTGATGCAATCATTGTTGTTTTTGGTCTCGTGTAGAAACAACCCAAGCAGCACACAAATCTGTAATTTGGTTGTGCCAACGTTTTATTTATTTATTTGTTTATTTACTTACTTATTTATTTATTTATTTATTTATTTATTTATTTATTTATTTATTTATTTATTTATTTATTTATTTATTTATTTATTTATTTATTTATTTATTTATTTATTTATTTATTTATTTATTTATTTATTTATTTATTTATTTATTTATTTATTTATTTATTTATTTATTTATTTATTTATTTATTTATTTATTTATTTATTTATTTATTTATTTATCTAAACTGTCACCACCTAACAGGTCCAAGGACCCAATTACTAGGATAGACCCAATCATAGGAGACAGACTCAATTACAGACGGTTTTGAGGCGACCAAATTACAGCTTGTTGTGCTACTTTGGAACAGACGTATGAAACGACCAATTGGAATTCACACATTTGGAAATATTCTAAAAATTATCGCTACTTTTCTGAATCTTGCTAATCCGGAGGAGTATACTGGCTCTTGGTCGGTAATGTCTCTCCCAAACACGATTCATCGTTCAGCTACACACAGTATAACAAAGTAAATGTAGATCGATAAAGGAATAGGTAAAGTAACCTACAAATTCATAGTAGTATTCATAAAATACTCTAATTAAAGTAGATGCATTACTTCAACTTTACTTCCTTTAAAATTCTTTACGAAGGGGAATGCTTAACAATTTTGTAATTAATTGAAAATGGCTTCAGTTGCAAATAATTGAAAACTTTTAAAACTCTTTGGCTGAATCTAAATAAAATTAAAGTAGGAAATTTAAAAGGCTAGTAATTCGAATATAATTGCTTTAATAGCACAATGTGATTTAATTTTACATATAATTATAGGCACATTAATTTTAATGTTCACAAGTTAATTACAGAGAAAAATTATTTCTCAATTTTAATTTTTTAATGTAAACCAAATAACTAATTAAGAAAATAGTCAAGTTCACTATTAAAATTAATTATTTTTAGAGTTAAATTAGGAATTATATTAAACTATAATTTTGTTCTGAATTATCTATTTTTGGAAAAATATCGTAAATATTCCAAGCGAGATTCGTCGCAACAACCAAAATTCTTTATCATCCTTGCATTGAAATTCTAACAACGTTTGATCTTGTACATTACCACAGACGTTACACAAACTCGAGGTCCGTAAAGGAGGTTATCTCTTAACTTTTGACCAATAGAATTAATGGTGGGAATACGTCATCTGTATGCCAGATTTGAAATAGCGTACATTGGTATGCTTTCGTTTAGAACTTTAAAATTTATGAATTATGTTAATTTTATATATTTATGTTTATTATTTAATTAATCAACACTATCTCCGAAACAAAGCAGTTATGGGCAAAATTTCATTTAGCTTTTCATCTCAAAATAGGACTTAATAGTGAAAGAAGGTGTACGCTTGTACGATGATCTTAATGATAAGCTCATTTTGATTTGTGATGGAACTTGTGCTCGCCATCAGAAGCGCTCTAACAACGAATAAAAGAGAAAATCTTATTCTGGACAAAAGAAAGTATCATTATGCAAACCATTTACAATTTGATTTAATCACCTTTTTTCATTTACAATCTGTACAACAAATGGATACATAGTTGACATGTTAGGGCCATATTCCGCCAATCAAAATGACGCTACTATAATGAAAGAAACCATCAATATTCCTGATGGCTTATGTGAATTATTGGAACCAGGTGACGTTTTTGTTGTTTATCGGGGATTTCGTGACGTTAAAGAGTACCTCAAGTACTAATGCCAGCATTAAATGAAAAATAAAACCGGATGACAACTGCTGAATCTTACGCTTCAAGATATGTCACTAAAATTCGTTGGACAGTAGAAGCAATACATGGAATGATGAAATAAAAATATCATCTACTTGATCAAAAATTTTCCAGCAAAATGCTTCCCAGGATCAGTAGTTTTTACAAAATCGCATCATTTCTCCACAATAAGTGTAACAAACGTCTTACTTCTGATTTAGAGTTTCCAGATGAAATTGTAGAAATGATGAAATCACTAAAAAATGCAGATAACACACTGGCTGATGAAGTAGATAAAAATGCCTGGCAGCGTAAAAGAGTTTGAGGCAATGAATTTTCCAGAAATGACCGAAAAACACTTGAAAATTTTATTTACTAGCTCATCAATATAAGCAAGCCATATTATATTTCGAAGAAATGATTGATGAATTAGATAATATATAACTATTTAGTTTGTTAAAAGTAGAACCAACATACTAAAGACTCAAGTACAGTCTCGTCATATTGGGAGAAAAGGTTATAGATGTTTTATCGAATATAAACCAAAATACTATCGGTACGAGTGGAATAACAAGATATAGCTGTGAGTGTGCAAATGGACTCAGGACTATCGGATGTTGTTCACACTTTGCCGCAATTATTTACTCTTTAGCACACGGATGATATTTATCTAGAATCCCTAGACCAGCTACAATACTTAGCACATTATTTGATAGACAATATTACAGTCGTTATTGATAAAGACAGCGTCGAAGATTAGTTACATTCAGACTTTTAAAGAATTAATATTATTTTTACAAAGTATTTTTATTCTATACAGGGTGATCTACCACGAGTGTGTCAAACTTCAGAGGCTGGTAATTTATCAAAAAATAAATGAACTTTCATTAATAAACATATGTCCTAAAACGCATAATAAGAGAGCTACAACCCCCTTAAACGGGGTTGATGAATACCAATTTTTCGATTATAAGTCCGATATGGTGGTGATTAAAAAAATGAAATTTTCATACATTACGGCCCCGATGTAGGCGCATAAAATTACAAATTTCCTAATTAACAGCTTGCCTTATTGAGGTAGTTTTGAGGGGTGAGGGGTAGTTTTTTACCCCAAACTTTTTTTGACGTCACTTCCGAAGCAAAACTTTTAAATAGCATTATTTCTCATGCAATGCCTCAGAAAAAAGTACTTTTCAAAATTTCTGTCACACCAGCCGTTTTTGAATAATTTGCGTTGAACGGCAATAAGACATGTGAATGAATGGTTGAATCGGAATTTTGGAAATAACTGGATTGGTAACTGTGGTCCTGTTTTATGGCTTCTTCGCTCTCCCGATCTCAAACTTCTAGATTTTTATTTCTAGAGGCATATGAAGCAGTTAGTTTATTTTGAGGAAATAAATAATATTCAGCACTTGATGGAAAGGATCAATAATAGTATAGCTTATATCACAAACAATGGTGACATGGCTGAAATTAATAATTCAGTTATTCGTCGTTGTGAGGCGTGTATTCGTGCTCAAGGAGGTCATTTTGAACAGTTACTCTTTTAGCTATTAAGTACGTTATTTCTGTGTTGTACATTGATTTTTAATTTTGTAATAAAAATGTTTATTTCACGTGAAAAACCTTATTGCCGTTCAACGCAAATTATTCAAAAACGGCTGGTGTGACAGAAATTTTGAAAAATACATTTTTCTGAGTTATTGCATGGGAAATAATGTTATTTAAAAGTTTTGCTTCGGCAGTGATGTCAAAAAAAGTTTAGGGTAAAAAACTACCCCTTACCCCTCAAAACTACCTCAATAAAGCAAGCTGTTAATTACGAAATTTGTACTTTTATGCGCCTACATCGGGGCCGTAATGCATGAAAATTTTATTTCTTTAATCACCACCATATTGGACTTATAATCGAAAAATTGATATTCATCAACCCCATTCAAGGGGTTGTAGCTCCCTTATTATGCGTTTTAGGACATATGTTGATTAATGAAAGTTCATTTATTTTTTGATAAATTACCAGCCTCTGAAGTTTGGCACACTCGTGGTAGATCACCCTGTATAAAGATAAAATTTAATTTAATTTGAATTATTATATTGATGGATTATATCTATATTAATATTTTATGATGAAACAGGACTTTTTAAGGAATTATTGCTATTTAAATATAGTTTATGAACAATGTTTAAATGTTTTCATTTTTTAATTGAAAAAAATTGCTTTGACAATATTGTTCTCATTTAATGTTTTCTATAATTATACATTTATAAAATAAGTGTTGTTTCGAAGGTATGAACATTGAAATAAATCAATTTTTATACAAAAAAATAGGTTTTTATTTTTTTTAAGTATGGCGTACCTCTTCGATCAACTTGAAATTTTCACGGATTATTCTACAGAGAAAAAGACATAAAAAAAGTTAGTTTCATAATTTTACTTGAACGTTATCATAGAGAAAAAAATTCGGAAAAAATCGACTATGTTTAATGGTCACTATGAAGATGATAAGCTGCAATTTTTTCTACAAATAGTCTTTATATACCTCTATAACGTGTCCAACTTTAATTCGAATCAATTGAGCCGTTTTTGACAAAAAAAATTATTTTCTAATTTTTCTTTTTCTTCGTTTTAATCAAACACCAAAATAGATAGAGGTTTAAAACATGCAGGATTAACGTATCTTATTAGTACCAATATACCTTCAAAAAATGATCTAGATATCTGTCTGGGGCCGATTCACCATTCTTATCGTCCTATGGCTTTAATAATTTAATCGACCCATGCCCCTACATTTGAAACGCGTCACCTTCAAATATTTCATCTTCCAACTCCACGAACTAATATTCTTAAATTTTCACCTTTGTATTTTATGTGTGAGACCTACAAACTGTGCAAGACAAGCTTGATATATTTCATTCAAATTTTGTAAATATGAAGCAAATTTGTTTTTTCATTTTTATGAATTAATCTAAAATTATTAATTACTATGTTTATTTTAAATACCTGTCAGAGATTTTTTAGTTAGTTCGGGCACAGAATCTCTCGTCTATCAAATCCGTTTGGTGGCCTCAAAAGTTTCTTGCGCTTTTTTATTTTAATGCTATTGCTGAGTAATGTTCTGGCACAGGTCTGACAGAACTGTATTGCTCGGCATTCGTATCTTTGTATCTAGTGTATACAGATATTATAGCTGATACTTCTTGGCAAACGTTCTTATTTATTGAGGAAATATCTGCTATGTTAAGCAATGCAACCGACATATTTCTCTTTATTTGATTTTTTTTGCTTTAAACAAACGTGAGCATGTAACAGCCATTTATCTTAAAAGATTACTACGTATGTTTGTAGTTTCGTTTCATTTTTGATTTACTCTGATAAATATTTTGCGCAGGTTTACGTTTAGGTCCTTGGCTAAAATGTGTTTCATCCAAAGCTACGAGTTATACAGGGTGTCTCAGTTTACGTCGCCAATCGGTAGAGGACTCATCTTATGGAAAATTGTTCCATTTAACATGTGTCGAAAAGTTCTTCGTTCTTCTGAAGTTAAAAAAGTTTTTTGGCATTCACTAAGAAATTACACAAGCTTTTGATTTGAAATTTGGCACATGTTTTTTGCTTCAATAGGCCAATCCTCATTATTCCGGTATTTGCCAAAATTACAAATTACGTTTTATTTTGAAAATTGTAAACTGTTTAATAACTGCCAATTTGGTTTTAGAGCAAAAAAAAAAGCACAACTTTAGCCATTAACACGTTAATAGATATAATAAACAAAGGTTTCGAGGAAAGCGAATTTTTTGTATGTACAGTTTCTGGATTTGAGCAAAGCCTTTGACTGCGTGTCTCATAACATTTTGATAAATAAGTTATCTTTTTATAAATTTTCCACAAATAGTAGACTTTTGGTACAGTCTTATCTTGAGGATATATCCCAATTTGTTGAATATCGCAATTTAAAATCAATTTTAATCTGTACAAATAATGGTATACCTCAAGATTCAGTATTAGGTCCAATACTGTTCCTTATTTACATCAATGATTTATCAAATTGTACATCTGTGCCTAAATTTACTCTCTTCGCTGACGATACCACATTAATTTAGAACAACCAAGAATTTACCACTCTATTATCTATTGCTAATAATACTGAACCGATAATTGATGATTGGTTTCTAAGTAACCAACTAGTATTAAATAATGAAAAAACTAAATCAACGGTAGTCCAAGACATCATACAGTGCACATTAATTTTTCTGAACAAATAACATTTTTAGAGGTCTATTTAAATCATAATTTATCCTGGGAATTACATATAAACTATGTTTGTAGAAAAATGTCCAGTAACATATTTTTAATACGCAGTCTTGTTAACAGTGTATCTCAACCAACATTATTAACAGCATATTATGGACTTATTCACTCAGCCCTTTCATATGCGATTCTAGTTTGGGCACTTTCCGTACACGCTAAGAATGTTTTTTTCTATGCAAAGAAAATCTGTAAGAGTTATAGCAGGATTAGGTTATAGAGACGACTGCAAGGATATCTTTAAGAAACTGTCAATACTGACATTGCCTTGGATAGATACGTGAAACGTGATCTACTTTATGCCTATATGATAAGAAACGATAAACAATTAAACCATAACTTTCTACGCATATCCACAACTAGAAACGGCACAGGTTATTATGCCATAAAAATTTTTAATGTATTACCGAATGTTATTCAAAATCTAGATTATAATCGTTTTATACCTATCTGTGATAAAAAATTATTACTTAATAATGCCTTTTATGATTTTAATGAATATTTATATTCCGATGTGTCATATATAACTGTGTGAAATTTACCATTATTTATTCTTGTTCGTCGTTATATCTGTAATTTTAATGTATACTTGTTGTCCCACTTGACGTGTCGCATAGAGATGTATGTGAAACTATTTTATATTATTGTTAACATATATTTTTCTTTTCTTGACCGTTAACATCAAATAATGTCTGAGAGTTTTTTTGGGGATATCGGTCACGTATAACTAATTTTATGATTTTTTCTAACGTTTCGGTTTATTACACCATCATCAGAGAAATTACTAATAATTATTAGGTATTTGGTTTAAATTTTGTTATATATTTGGTGTTATTGGATTGTCTGTTTTAGCGCAACTCTTTAGCGCTAAAACAGACAATCCACTTGTCGTTAATATAGAATTTATTACTTTTATGTTTGTTAACGACAAAAACAAAACGTTTAAAATAACTGTGAAAACTAATCACTTCTAAAACATAAATAAAGGATAAATGTAAAAACAATTCGATTTAACATTAATTATAACTCAGGAATTTGTGAAGATAAATAATTGAGGCAAGATTTCTGGAACAGAAATAACATAGCCTAGAAATCCACCTGAGATTCTTTAAGTAACCCATTAATTTATTATAATTAACCGAAAGCAGATCAAAGAGAGTTACTAAAACTGTTTTGCATTATAATTTTCTCGCCTTCTTTATATAAATTACACCGGCTTTAACTATAGTTGCGCAATATAATGGGGCAAGTGGGAAAATAAAACCGCCAATTTATTGGGACCATAAAAGTATATTAGTGTCCCAGTTTCATGTCTAAATATACATCTTCTCCCGCCATGTCTACAGGGATAACTTAGTTTGATATTGTTTCTTTATTGTCCACTAAATTGAATTTGACGATAAGAAATTAGAAATGCGGCAGTGAAATGACGGTAGTGGGCCTGCAGGTGAAGGGGATTTGACTAATAATTAATTTTGTAAGAGGAGCTATTGTACAGTTCGCTGCAGAGATATGAAAAATACAGAAAACGCCATAAAATCATCGACAAAGTTACCGCCCAGCGCATGGTCCTTCTTTAAGCTGTATATGAAATAGGGTGAGACAATATTAGATCTTCCGAATTCATATCTTTATAATAACATGCAATTTTGTTTTTAATTTTTATGTTATTTATTATGTCCAAAGCCACCCCAAATTCTCGTTTCATTGGCAGATAACAAACAGGCTCTGACGATGTAATTTTATATGTAGAGAGTCGGTATATCATTCTTCTTATATTTAGTATAAATGGCATCTCTCAAAAACTTTACTGTCGATGAATCGAATTCTTCGTGTTCCTTTGTCTTCCTATTCTATGTTGAGCGCATGATATTATCGGGGATATTATCGGTAGTCCTTGTCTTCTTTTAAAAATTTTAAAACAACGCATGTCGATAATAAGACAAGCTCTTCCAATGACGATTTTCTTGGGTCTACGTTATCAATGTGTTTTGGTTAGTAGATGATCTGTTACAGCAATCGACTAAATTTCATGCATGAAATGGAAATCATTATAACAAATTTGTACCAATTTCTCATATCTTTTAAATTTCTAGCACAATATATCAAAAGTACCAACTATAGATGAAATAGGTAATTTTTAAAACATGTATTGATTGCTCTTCTAATTACTAAAAACTTGTATTTAAATTTCAATACTTTACAACGAAAATATATATAATAAATAAAAACTGGGACAATACATTTTCTTCGAAGACAAGACTCAACAAAATTTGGAAAAAATACGATAAATTTGATATTTATCATAAATTTTATTCAGACGGCAATTTATAAAGGGTGTTTTTGAAATACAGGCATATGCATATATTCAAATCGGCAAATATTCACATTATCCTGATATTCGCAGAAACTCCTATTTTTCAAAATGTCTAAAAACAATAAAAAAATATGTTGAATACTACCATATAATATTACCTACGCCTATGGTATTTGTCATCGCTTTCCTTTGAAGCCAATGACTAATTCGTAACTAGTACGAGGCATTGCTATACGATTTATGTCTCACTATGTTAATATTTACTAGACCGCGGAAGAGGTGCGTATCTAAGTAAAATCATGTTATTATTGGAAAGTTTTGTGATCTTGCTCTAGCATTCAACGGTTCGTGTATTTGGATGTCTAATTGTGTTTAACTGTTAAAAATGATGAATTTTTTGAACATGATTTGACAAATGCCTTATTAGAAATATTAATTTATTATTTGATCTCACCATAGTGAAGAATTTAATTTATTTTTCATGATATCATGCAGACTTGGCAGTACTGTAAATTCAGTACTCTCAATATTCTTAGCGGCGAAATTGGGGGAAAAAGTGGATACAAAATTATTTCAATTTTTTTTGAATTTTTGAATTTCGACTGTGGGGTTTGTTTCACATATTCATAAGGACCTTACAAATTTTATTGTATTCATGTATTTGAAAAACACCTTGCATATATTTATTTATGTACTGGCAACACTACACAGTTGCGACACGAAGAACTTGAATTGTGAACAAATCAGAAGATATGCAAGTTTTGAATAATACGGTTCTATTTTTGATTCGTTTTATGTTAAAATGATTTAATTAAGAATTGTTTATAGAGGCATAATTTTTTAAAATGAAACATACTGTTTTTTTTTTTTTAATATAAAGGAAACCATGTTGCCCCACTTTTCCCGTCTGCTAATTTGCAGTATTCATTGAAACTTACTATATTTCTTATAGCTCTGCAATGAACTATAAGTGGAGTTGAGTTTTACATAAGAGAAACAAGGATAAAGCATCAGAAACTAGAGATGTCACTCATATTTGATTAATTCTTCGTAGTGAGTAGACGTATTTTTGTGGTGTCTGACAATAACTGTCGAATTTCTCAATAGTTTGTGTACAAAAAATATATATATTTTCTTTAGTTAAACTTGGTGCAGTAGTGTGTATTACAGTCACCCTGTAACTGTTAAAAATTTCCCTTGTGTGTTTTTATTAGTTATGAAGAATCTTAAAGTATTTACAGTATGACTATAATCTGTGATAAATGTATTAGTATTTTTTTATACGATAAATAGAAGATTCCAGTGTTTTTTGTTGAGGTGTATGCAAAAAACAACTTCATTCTACATGTATCAGTAGGTCATTGGAATTCTTAGATTTGCTTTATAATATCAAGGTTCTCACATGGAAATGTGATGAATGTATTCACAATCGTGTTGTTGTAAAAGAGAGTGAGGTAAGTAAATTAATTGAGGAAAAGTTCTTAATGCTATATCTGCTCTAAATGCTATATCTGCTCTAAAACTTACCTAAAATAAATCATATAATCATTGCGATGAACCTAAAATTTTTGGCAACATACCTAAATATTACCAGATTGTGAAAAACAAAACAAATCCTGCAATAATTGTCCAACCTAAATACCAAGGTCAAAAGTATTCACAAACTAGAATCGAGTTATGGCAAAAAATTAATCCTGTAAATTCCAATATTAAATTATCCAAGGTAGTGAATGTGAAAAATGGTGGACTATTAATAAGCTGTATTAATAAGAGCGAGAATAATAAATTTTAAAAAATGGTTGAGGAAAATCGCTCTGATTCTTACGAAATTAAAGAAGTCCATAGCATATATCCTAGAGTGAGAATTCTAGGAATTACTGAGAAATATCAGGAAGATGACTTGCTTGAATGTTTTATTAAATGTAATAGTGACCTTATTGAAAAAAATTCTGTGTGTAAACTAGTGAAGCTATTTCCAACATGGAAAAATGGCAGTTCTCCAACTTAATAATAATACTTATGAAAGAGTTTCCAATTTATTTGTTAACTGTGATAGTTGTATTGTATTTGATGCCACTGAGGTATATCGCTCAATTTCACAATATGATTTTCTTAAATTTTCCCCACTATTCACAATGTGTAACAACTATAACAAAAACTGTGAAAAATTTGATATGTTTTACTACAAAATAAATTCCATTAAAAAATGCTTTAATGGAATCTCTGTTTCTCTTTTTATTCTTAATAAGTATTTGTAATATTGTTCATTTTTTTAACTGTAAAATTTTAGTTTTTAATGATTTCTTTTCTTGTGTTTGCCCTTCCCTTAAATTAGGTTTGCTGTTGAGCAGCGTATGTAAAAATAAAAATAAATAAAATGAAATAAAAATATGAGAAATTTATCGAGAAAAAAGAAGCGGAGAATACAACAGTTAAACTATAAAATACAAACTGAAATATGGGTGTTATAATTTTAGTCCATAGGAAGGACAAACTCATAAATTCGCTATAAAATGTGGGTAGTAATTTTCTTTAAATCTCATTTACATTGATGACTAGCGAACGAAAAATACAATGCTATTTCAGAATGGTAAAACTTTAAAATGGCGACCAATTAAAGATGGCGATAATGAAATTGTTAATATCTTAGTATCTATTTATACGATTTAAATGTTACTCTTTTTAATCGAAGCTTATCTCTTGCACTATCTTTAAGATTCCTACAACTGTTTTATAGCTTTGCAGTTGGCGAGAAAAATGAACATGATTAGAAGACAGAAAAATCTTTCAAATAATTTTTATGAATTCGTTCTCATATGTTATTATTAGTCCTTTATACTAAAGAAATTGAAGAAAATATAAACCGGATATTTTCTTTATCTAATCATAACTCTGAGGAAGATGTAATAGAATGCAATAGAAAATACAACTTCTGTTACTACTACTACTTTTTGTATCTGTCTCGATCACGACTTCATAGTTTAACAGTTTACATACAGGTGTGTACCTCAAATTGTTCATCAAGCAACTGAAGCTAGACAGCAAAATTATGGGCACGAATAGTTTACCAATTCCGACACTGATTCTGGCGGTAAAGCTCCACTCATCAAATTGATAATTTCCCCTCTTCCATTCATGACCCAGGGGTTCAGGCACCTAAGGCCAGTTTTCCAGATATCTTATTCAAACAGCAGTCTTAAAGTAGTTGAGAGAGGTGTCGTCTTCGTTGTGAGGAATATGAAATCCCTCTCCAAGTCCATTTATTAACTCTTTATTTATACCGTAATGCATTAATTTAATAGGATTTGAATTTTTGTGAGGCAGTTTTGGACAGAAAAATAAAAACAAGTTTCTGAGATTGACCGGTTTCTCCTGTAATATCAGGCTTCATCAGAGTCAGTCTCCAAGTCAATTAAAACAAATAAGAACAAGAACATAGTTTTTAGTCAGATCAATCCTAACATTTAACATTTAACACATTAAAAAAAACTAATTATTTAAAGCACAAAATAACTTTAATATATAAAATTAATAAGAAACATTACTACTTGACAAACATATCTTGGAAGTGAGATAAAGATGCGCAAAGGGCCAAGGTTGTTTAGAGTGGGAACCGTCATTCACATAACGTTTGTATTATTGTTTACATCGGTACACTATTGCAAAAAGTAACTTTCAGAAAATTATTGTATTCTGTAGTTCAGTGTTTTGTGAATTGTGGTGCAATAAATTTTGGTGCCTCGCACATGTGCTTTTTAATGTTTGTCAAGTAGTACAACCACGTGGCCATAAATTAACCTGAATCAACAGTGGACAAAAAAAAATCAATAAAAACTAATTCATTAACTTCTCTATTTTTGTATTTTTCTTGCATCAAGGCTAGCTGACTTTTATATCCCGTAAATATATCAACAAGTAATGGCCACTTGCTTCCTAGTGAGGAATATGTGAAAATGTATTCTTCACTTTTCTGATAAACTTTTAGGTTTTTTAACTTCTCTGCTAATGTAAAAACTTGTAGGTTGTATTAACAAATATATGAGAAACTAATAGTTTCCTGACAGATGTATCTAACAGGATTTCATATACCTTTTGATATATAAATTGATTTCGTCACTTAGTTGCTGGTCTACGATTCTAGCTTGGTACCTAAGTTTGGATGCGCAGTGATTTGAACCGCGCACTTTCATTGTAAAGCAGTTTGGTGCGTCTTTGTCCCATACTAGCAATATTTCTTCTCCCTCTGCTCCGCCAAGTGCTAAGCTAGAATCATAGAGTAGTACATGCTAGGAAGATACAGACTAAGCACCAAAACATTATTGTCGTCAGAAACACAAATAATGTGCAATTTACAGTAGCATTTTTTACATGTTCCAAATACAAACGATATTTGATTCATTTACAGTAGCATATAAAAAATGCTGCAGTAAATTACTCATCATTTATGTTTCTCATAATTAGAGTTCGAGTCATGACGTCAAAAACAGCAAGGGAATATTTGTTATTAATTTATGTACTAATTAAACCCAAATATTTTTAAACCCTTACTGCAAACTAATATCTTTCAGTGCCTTGCCTTGTAGATTAAGAGTTTCTAAAAATGACTAGTGGAGGTAGTAGCAGTTTGCACCAATATTTCTTTCTACATTGTACACTTACTCACAGTTATTGCTGCAGTATTATTCCTTACAAGCGAAGCATATTATTAAAAGTTGCTCCATATGTTCTGCTGTTAAAATTCTCCACCTGTTTGCAAAAATCCATTCTATCTTGGCAGATGTTATTAGCACACTTTTAAAATAGGGGAACATTCATATAGACACCATATTTATTTGAGGATTTAAACAATCCATTTCTTTGCATGAACTGTGACAACACCAGGATTGTTGTGTAAAACATTTTCTAGTTTTTTGTTTACGTGTTGAGCGAAGTGTCTAGATAATTGATACATACATATAGAGTGTGTAAACTGAAAAATGCAGAAACAGCCAGATGGACGTAACAGTAATCGTAGGAGTCACGATATGGGAGTGTATCGTAGATGGCTGATGGGACACAGACTGCAGCGGTGAGTTCCTTAAACTCTACCCGCCCCGCTCATTTCAAGAAATATGTGGTACGTAAAGGGATGTATTCTTTATCAAAATTTTACAAATTCTCGAAAAATAATGATTTATATGATCGAGGAAAAATATCAAGTTATGATGTGGCATTACAACGGCATATCAGAACGTCGAGTACAAAATTTATTTGTTAATATGTTTCCAAATTTAAAAGTAAATCAACCGTGAAACAAAATGTCGCTTTAGAACTATAGTATTCAAGAAACTTTCATATGAAATGTCTTTTGTTATTTCAGCACTACTTACATAGGATATGACAGTGTTAGTAGTACTATAGTAGCTTAAGAAATATTTTGAGGTGTATACATGCGTATAAAATTAGAAATGACAGTACATGCATAGACCATGGTATCACAAATAGTAAAGAAGACTTTGAATAAGAGATATATTAGATTTGTTCATCAAAAATTTTTTATTAAGAAAAATTGATTAGGATCGTATGTCAAAACAGGATAGTGTTTTGTATTATAACTATTACAATTTTGATGACTTTTACGACAATTTATCCATAAAAATGTAAACTGCTAAAGTATTATAAAATCAATAAATACCTGTATTTTTAAATAAACCTACAAAATATTCAGTCGTCCTATTAAATAAAAACATCCAATGTTATTTTATTTATTTAACTCGCCGAATTGTATTTAATATAATTAAGTTTTATCATAACATTAAGAAATAGAAGCATTTTATATTTATTTATTTTTGCTCCTAAGCACACAAAACTCCTACGTGAAAAATAAAAATACGTGTTCTTTAGAGTTTTACTAAGATTTTATGATTTAGCTGGTTAGAGAATCTTCTTTTAAATTAAATAGGAAATGAATAAATAATAGGTTGCTGAAAGAATTTAAACACGAATTAAAATTTAGTTACTTTACGTGAATGAAATATATATTTATTGGAGTCTATTAACATCTTAACATATTTATTGCATGCATATTTTTATTATTTCTTTGAGATATTTATACAATACACATTAAGGATATTTTAGATTTAAATAAAAATATCACTCAATTTTAAAATAAAAATTAAATCACCACAGGACAGTATATCCTCATTTAATGAGGATAACTGCTAATGGCGGTCAATATTTTAAAGATCAAAGCCACAATTCGAGGGTTGGCGCTTGATAATGTGTCACCGCGTAAATATCTTCTGCATATTATATTTTTGTGGTATTTACTAATGAAATGACCACAATTCCAGGGTTCCTGTTGCGCCTTGATAATGTGTCACCGCGTTATTAAATATTTAAAACAACTCTCATTACACAAATATGACACTATATTTATAACTACCTTGTGGTCATTTTGACATCGAAAGGAAGCTACTTGTCAAAGTTAATACGAAGTACTATCCGACCAATGTGTGTTGATGTCAGAATATTCGAAAGGTCAATATAACACTAACACCCACATGTATTTTTAACTAGCGATCACAGGAGTAAAAGTATATTACTAATATTAATGCACCCAGTAAAATATTTGCCACCTTCCAGCCGCAATGCTAATTCAGACGTATTTGTCATTAAGCTCAGAATATATTTTTTTGTTTAATACTCTCACATCTCTGTGAAAACTATTTTTGTCTTAGCTACGTTTCTGATGGCACTAGAACATTGCCATACTGCCCACTAATACACTTTTGCAAATAATATTTAAATAGTGAATTATCTAGATTCGTCCATAGTTGTTACGGTTAAATTCATCGTCATGAGAAATAGTTATGTATTTTAAGTTTAAAAATCAACTAGTATTTTTTTTTATCATTAACTTTATTGATAAACATTACATTTTAAACATCACATATTCAAACTTTACCTCACAAAAATTATTATCTGTAAAATTTTATAGATTTGCACATATCAAGGTTATATCATAGACGTCATGATTTCTGTTTAACATTATATCTCTGTGATCTATAGAAATCAATTAATTGTTGAATTGAAGATGATTTATTGATATTACTGTTCAATTGTTTGGGTGCAAATCCATTTTGATTTGTTAAAATTGATTGTGTGTGAAACAATGGAATTAACTTAAGTTTGTTATTTTACAACTAGTTTCATCCTATTCGGACATTTTCAAGTAAATTAAATTATACACAGATTTACTTTATTAAATATCACTACTGAATGTTAGACATTTATGGTACAATATAATTCAAAGTAAATGTAGGGGTTTTTCTCAGCTAGTATTATCATTATGGTGTGATTTTTTTAGCCGTAGTTTATCTGCATAAGTTTTTAACCGAGAATTATTTCAGGCTATTTGGTCGTTTAATATGTTGTAATTTTTATTCCTATATAATTTATTACTTTCTATCACTTTCTTATAAATTTTCTAAGTTTTTTACTTTTCCAATTGTAATATTTTAGATTGTGGTCGTCAGTTTTGTATGACCAGAATATTGAGACATGTTTAAAAAGTTGGAATTTTATTTTTGTGTGAGAATATGTTTTTCTAGTATTTACTCCGAACGATCTCCTGTCTGGCCTACATATGAGCAATTACACTCTGGGCAATCTAAAAAAATGTTTCTCTCGGTTGATTGCCAGAGTTTAACGTCTTAGGGTACAGACGTCCATTTTGTTCTTTGTAGATGGTGAGAGATTAAAATTTAAAATCCGAATTTATTTTAGTAGATAGTTAATCATCGTTGTTTTGGGATTATTTCTTTCACCAATTAAAAGGGTGCTACTTATTATCTTGTCAACTAAATGCTGGATTATTTTTACAATTAAGCATATGTATGGACTTAGATACCCCTATAGAAAGGGTAAGTTATTTAAATTAGGATAATAATTAACAAGTACTTACTTGTGTTTCTTATTAAAATTTTAGGCGGCTATCACTGGGCTTTTATTGAACTATCACGGGGTAATCACTGGGCTTTTATTGGATTTTGACTTGGTAAATTATTATTTGGTGTAACAGCGTTATATGGCTCTTCTAGTTTATCATACCTAGGTAATCTGTTATTTTGTAAATATGGTTTTTATAGAATTTTGGCTGTATGGTAATGGAAAATGGAATTTTATCAAGTCTTGCTAATGTACAAAGTGGAGCTGAAATAGAGGGTTAGTTTGTATTTTTTGGCAAGCATTGGAAGTCAAGAGCCAATTAATTTCATCGTAATGCTGCAGTTTGGTTAATGGAATAATATTAGACTGGTATTGAAGAAACAATATTGAACACACTTTCCATATTTGACTATCAACGTCGCATATTTGACGCCCAACGTCATACAGTATAATTACACCAAACCATCATTTCCTCAAAATCTATCAGTAGTAATACCACCTCTCACACATTCTTTATGACTGTCTGAGGAAATGACTTTCTTAATGTTTGCTTTGACGTTGCACGAAAACATCTCTATATAACTTGTGCAATACAATTCTGTGCCGTTAAATTGCAACTCCAGTAAATCATTAATCCACAGGTTCACATTATCCTATGGAGGAACTAAACAAGACATTTTGTCTTTAATTTCTCACCGATTACACAACTTTTTGTTTGTTATTTACATAGACGTTTTATAAATACTACGTATTTAGAGTGGTATTCATTTTCAATACGGAGGAGTGGGCGTAAACGTGATAGCGAACTAGTCAATCTGCCTGTAGATATCTATTTATGCATTGTTAGTGGACACTCGACAATAACGAGCATTTCCCCGCCAAAATATGATGGAAATGTTTGTTTTTTACTAAATCTGTAAGCTGTCCAATTACCTGATAAAAACCTTTAATTTTTTGTTCACATTTTTATAAAGACAACATATTTTTATTCAATTGCAATGAAAAGTGATGTTTTTTGGTTCGAATATGTAGACGAAAAGACCACCTTTTTATAAGAGATATTTTTTTTTTTTTTTTTTTTTTTTTTTTTTTTTTTTTTTTTTTTTTTTTTTTTTTTTGTTTGGGTGTTTGGTTGCCGTTGGTCGTTTTTTTTTTTTGGTTTCGTTTTGTGGGGGGGCGCTTTTTCCTTCTTCCTTTTTTTTTTTCTTTTCTTTTTTTTTTCCTTTTGTTTTTTTGTGTGGGTTTTGTCCCCCCCCCCCCCCCTCCCCCCCCCCCCCCCGGACGTTTTGCGCCCCCCCCCCCCCCTTTCCCCCGGAATCGCCCCTTCCCCGCCCCCCCCCCCCCCCCCCCCCCCGCCCCGCCCCCCCCCCCCCCGCCCCCCCCGCCCCTACCCCCTCCCCTTCCCCCCCCCCTCCCCCCCCCCCCCCCCCCCCCACCCCCCTCCCCCGCCCCCCCCCCCCCCCCCCCCCCCCGCCTCCCCCCCCCCCCTCCCCCCCCCCCCCCCCCCCCCCCCCCCCCCCCCCCCCCCCCCCCCCCCCCCCCCCCCCCCCCCCCCCCCCCCCCCCCCCCCCCCCCCCCCCCCCCCCCCCCCCCCCCCCCCCCCCCCCCCCCCCCCCCCCCCCCCCCCCCCCCCCCCCCCCCCCCCCCCCCCCCCCCCCCCCCCCCCCCCCCCCCCCCCCCCCCCCCCCCCCCCCCCCCCCCCCCCCCCCCCCCCCCCCCCCCCCCCCCCCCCCAACCCCCCCCCCCCCCACAACCCCACCCCCCCCACCAAACCACCCCCCCGCCCCCCCCCCCCCCCCCCCCCCCCCCCCCCCCCCCCACAAACCCCGCCCGAACAAGAGAAAAAGAAACCACGGCCCCCCAAGAAACAACCCCCCGGAAGAGAAACCCGAACAAAGGAACACCACGGCCCCACAAGAAACAACCCGCCAGGAAGAAAGCCGAACAAGGAACACCACGGAAGACGAACAACCCGCCAGGAACCCAAAGAAGAACAAGAAAGAACCCGACAAGGAAGAAAACCACAAGCGCCCCCCCGCCGGCAGAAAACCCCCCCCGGCACCCACACAGAGAAAAAAGCCCCCCCCCCAAAAACCCCCGCCCCCCCGGAAACAAGACGAAAGGAAGAAAAGGAAGAACCAAAGAGCGAACCCGCCAGGAAGAAAGGCAGCCCAAAGAAAGCGCCACCGGCAACCCACCCCAACCCCCGGCCCCCCCCCCCCCCCCCCCCCCCCCCCCCCCCGCCCAACCGACGGCCCCCCCCCCCCCCGCCCCCACGGCGGCCAAAGAAGGCCCCCGGCGACGAGGGGAAACGAAGGAGGGGCGAAAAACCGAAAAAGCAGCGCGACCGCCGCCCCCGCCCGGTCGCCACCAAAGAGAGGGGGCCCCCCCCCCCCCCCCCCCCCCCCCCCCCCCCCCCCCCCCCCCCCCCCCCCCCCGCCCACCCCCCCCGCCCCCCAAGCCCCACCCGCCCCCCCCCCCCCGCCAACCGGCCGCCGACGAAACCCCCCCCCCCCCGCCCCCCCCCCCCCCCCCCCCCCCCCCCCCCCCCCCCCCCCCCCCCCCCCCCCCCCCCCCCCCCCCCCCCCCCGGCCCCCCCGCCCCCCCCACCCCCCCCCCCCCCCCCCCCCCCCCCCCCCCCCCCCCCCCCCCCCCCCCCCCCCCCACCGCGGCGGCCCCCCCCCCGCCCCCCGCCCCCCCCGCCGCCCCCCCCCCCCCCCCCCCCCCCCCCCCCCCCCCCCGCCCCCCCACCACCGCCCCCCCCCCGCCCCCCCCACGACGGCCAAAGGCCCCGGGCCCCCGGCGCCCCCCACCCCCCCCCCCCCCACCCCCAGCCGCGCCCCCCCCCCCCCCCCCCCGGCCCCCGCCCCCCCCCACACGCCCCCCCCCCACCCAAACCAGCGCCCCCGCCCCGCGAGCGGGGGCCCCCCCCCGCCCCCCCACCACAAACCCCGCCCCCCGCCACACACACGCCCCCCCCCCCCCCCCCCACAAAACCCCCCCCCCCAACAGGCCGCCCCCCCCCACCAAAACAGCGGGCCCCCGCCCCCCCCCCCCGCCACCACAGCGCGCCCCAACGCGCCCCCCCCCACCCCCCCCCCCCCCCCCCCCCCCAGAACGGGCAACCCCCCAACACGGGCCGGGCCCCCCCGGGCAACCCAAAGCCGCCCGCCACCCCGGGCCCCCCCCGCCCCGAACCCCCGCCCCCCGCGAAAAAACCCCCCCCAACAGGCGGAAAGCCCCCCGCGCGGGGAGAAAAAGAAGAAACGCGCGCCACAACCAAACAGGCCCCCCACCACCAACACACAGGCGCGGCCCCCACAACGGGACCAAAAAAGAGCAGAACGGCCCCCCCCCCCCCCCCCCCACGGGCGAAGGCCGGCGGCGCGGGGCCCGCACGGGCCACAACGCCCCCCCCGAAACACCACACGAACGACAACAGCCGCCCCCAAAGAACGACGGAAAAACGGCCGACCGACGCGGAAACGAACCGGGCGGAAAGAAGAAACACCCAACGGCAGACGAAAAACCCAAAACCACCCCACCCCGAGGACAGAAAACACCCCCCCACGAACAGAGAAAGAACGCCCCCCCCCGGCAGAAACCCGCGGCCCCCCCCCGCGAGGGGCCGCCAAAAAGACAGACAACGCCCCGCAGAAGCAACACACACACAACAAAACCGAAGAGCGCAACCCAAACCACACCCAGCCCGCAAGAGAAGGCGAAACAACGCCCCCCGACCCACCGCACGACGAAAGAGAAGAACAAACACGACCCCCCACAAGCCAAGAAGAAACCCAAAAACAACCCAAGAAAAGAAACAAAACGAAGAAAGAAAACCCAAGCAAAGCACAAAACCACAAACCACAACACACGGAAAACCGGGCACCCCCCCCCACCCCCAGGCCCCCCCCAAAACCACCAACAAAACAAAACAGGGCACCCCCCCCCCCCGGAAGAACCACAAAACCCCCCCCCGCCCGCGCACGCCCCCCAGGCCACCCCCACCCCACCCCCCCCCCCCCGCGGCGCGAAAGAACCCCAACAACCAACAAACGCCCCCCCCTTTAGTTGTGGTTGCTTATTATTATTATTCATACGGTTCTGTAATCATACGAAAAACTGCATTTTTTGTCCTTGTGACATAAATAATTATTATTGCATAGCAGGTACATAAGAATAGTTTCTCAATTCATGTTGTTTGGGAATGTTTCTTTACGTGTTTACGGTATAATATTATATCTGCGTAAAAGTCATCTCTGGAATATATTGCCATGTGCCCATATCTAGATAATTGTTATAAATAGTGTATGAGCACACTGGCTCGTGGTACCAAACTCAATATTGTAAAATTATAGATTTTATGTGTTGGTAAGTTTAATTGAGATCATTTTTTATCAGGCGTGACTTTTTTCGGGTTTTGAGTTAGTTCATAAAAATTTAATTTATTTTTTTTTTCAAACTCGGCCGTAATTTTTATAACAAGGCCTGGAAACATATATTAAAGAATTTACTGGAAACATGAAAAATTCATGCCACAATCTGGGAACACAAAACATAACACGAACCACAAATAACATTTATTACAGGTCAGTTCAATACACATTTTTATTTATATACCAAATTCTTTTATATTACTATTTATCAAAATTTGCATATGCTAAATTATAAATATGCATACCAATATTCATTTGTTCCTAATATTATAATCTATTAACACATTCTGAATACAATTCCGCTATAATAGCCATGTCTTTAATATAATTTCTGTGAACATGTTTGTAATTTTAGAATCACTGTTGCTTACATAAGTTTTGTAAAGTTGCATTCCGTTGCATTTACCTCTCGTAAAATTGAGTTTGTGCCAAAATATTTACGCACATGTTAATAAATTTTAATCCCCATATATTTACGAAACAAGTTTATTAGACAGTTTGTTTTTACTTTGGAAAAATATGAAATTTTATATAACGATAAATTTTACGATAATCGTATTATTTATTTTTGTTAAGAAGAATTTTATGTAATGTGACATTAAAAGTAAACGAGAATGTAGTTTATTAGTAATACAGGAAGTTTTTATTTTAATATGCAATGTAATAATAACATTATTTATATGTTATGTACCATTTTATTATTATACATATATACATATATATATATAGATATATATATATATATATATATATATATATATATATATATATATATATATATATATATATATATATATATATAATATATTTATATAATTGTACAGTGTTTGATGTTAACTAATATTTGAAATAAGAAATATCAAATAATATGTAATGGTAATATACACAGGGCGACTCACATTTTATTAGCGGATATTCAACAGTCGTTAAAAGGCCTCTTTTTTAAGAATAAAAATTCCTATACATCTGAGCCGTAGAACATTATTCCTGAGATACAGGGTGATGAAATTGAACATAAAAATATACTTATTTATTTATAAAATAAATGCAATAAATTCATGATATTGTGGAAAGAGACTTGGTATTTGGGAGCAATTAATTTGATAGTGAAAATCATCACCTATTACTGCCTGTGTCGAAGACAGAGGGGTGTATATGAATTTGTTACAAAAACAGGTATCGCTGAATTGAGGTTTAATAAATATTCCACCAGCCACGATCGAGTTGTTTTGCCCGGCGCATCCACCAAATACAATGATTGCCACTGGCGCATCCACCAAATGTTGCGATAGGGGTTTGTCATCCACATTGCTTTGTACGTTGGTTTAAATTAATATGAAGCGAAATTAATTAAATATTTAAATTCTCAAATATAAAACTCGCTTGGCTACAGAAAGGTATTTTTAGTAGGTTTTAGCTAAGTTTGACACTAATTATCTGTATAATAGATTTGCCTCTTTCATTTTGTCAGAATTTATTGAAGATTTCCAAGCAAGAATTTTCTTGATTTTATGTTTGTTCTCGTTTAAAATGACTTTTAGATATTTATCAGTTGACTTAGAGAATTTGGATTTCATTCCAGATACAAAATTTATTCCTAATACTATATTCCGAAATAACAGTAGTAAAATAAATTGTAATTTCTGACAGTGTACTTACAAATGTGTAAGTACACGCAAAAAAATTAAAAATGGTATTATTTACATCATGACATCCAAATTTCCTAAGTAAATTTACCATTTAAACATCAGTATTTCATATTATGTTTCAGTATTTTATAACTTATTTCGTAAGTTGTTAACTGAAATCAAAATTATATTGGACAAGCGAGTCGATCAATTCAGATTAGTTTTAAAGAGCATATGATGGTCCATCATATATGGAAAAGCAGATAAGTCTAATGTTGTCCAACATGAGTTTGAGAACAAATGACACATTAAAAAACTAGAAATAGTATCAGTAGAGACAGAGAATCCAAATAATCCGCTTTACTGGTTGGTGAGTCGAGTGATGTCACCATGGCTAGATTGTCTCGGTTTGTCGAATCATGACTGCATTATTGATTTAAGCTTCGTTTAAATCACTTCCAGATGATGCTAAATAGATTGGCGAAACGCGCGCGAATATAATACCGATTTGTTGAAACTATTTCAGTGTTAGTGTCGTTATATCAAAGATTCCAATCCATTTCAAGTCAAATATATTTTATTATATTCTATTCAGTTACTTCAAAAGATTTAGAATTCAAAAGTCAAACGGCTTGAACTTTAACATCACCTGTGTTCCTGTGTATCATAATTGTAAAAAACTAATCTAACTTTCATTATTAAAATACATTTAAAGAACCTTTGTTCAGCTTCTTCCCCGTTAGAATACTAAGCACCTAAAAGAATGTTTTCACAAACAAAAAAAAATTGTTTTATAAAGGGCTTTTTCATCTCTTAGACAATTGAATTAGTCTTTAAGACATCCATTCAACGTATATTCAAATGTTTAATCCACCAACTTAATTTAAATATATGAATCTCTTGAAAAACATATTTTCCTTTAATGGACTCTGAAATATAAATTGTAAATAGTCGCTACCTGAATGAAGTGAAGCAAACTTATCTACTTCCATAAAATAATTCCGCTCGATCGTGAGGCATTCTATTTTATCTTTCGCTTTCAGTCGGACTGCTTTTGCATTAGCCGAAAAACACGAGAACCAATTATAACGGCCATCCATAACGAAGCCAATAAAACTGTTCGCGCGAAAGATACAGCTGGAATTATTACATTTGCACTTACATTGGGCCCGTATATCTTAGTTACATGTGCTAGTTTGTAATTTCATGCCCAGCTGCGTCGGGGCTATCAGGAGAGGCAATTATTCCTTGATTACGCCGTTAATAAGAAAAAGTCTGCAAGAGAAATTGTGTTTATTGCATTCCGATAAATGAAGTGCGACGGAAAGGCAAAAATTTTACAGTCTATTTAATAGATTTAACAGAAGTTCTTCGGTTTCTAATCAGATGCTTTATTTCCCCTTATCTAATCAGACGTATTTATTAGCTGTACAATGTAAATTTTTCCCAAAACTCAATATATGACATGCACTCAAACATATTTTGTATATAAACATGTAAAATCAAAATATATTCAACCATTGTGGCTTCGTGGTAAGGGCACTTGCCTGTCACCACGGAGTTCTGGCTTTGATCGCTGGTCGAGGAGCTGGGGTTTCTTCGAAGTAGAAATTAATCCTACCATACTCAGATATTGGGTGTGTCTCTGTTGTCTCGAAATATGTAGCATCCTCCCGCACAATGCACTTCGAGGTACCTTTAGTTATACAGGGAGTTTCGTTACCTGTGGTGTTTAGAGAAAGACGTATAACATGTAGCATAATAATATAGATTTATTGGGGTCAAAATAAAATAAGAAGGTTTAGTGCCATATCCGCCATATCCTCATTGAGGCCCCAACTTGTGGCACTGAACATGAAGGCACTAATTGAGTAACTGTGTATGTACTTCTACTCAGCTTTATTTGACGGATTTTAAAACATATAAATCTAGCGCGGTATCTTGTTCGAATAGCCTAGGTTTATCAACAAGCTGACATCTCCTCTTAAGGTCCAATTGTTTAGCTAAACGCTGACGCATGTGATTTGGAGGCTGATATAACTCCGAGTTCAGTCGTTGTACGGCCGTAGTTCTTTGGAAATACTTTGCGACCGGCAGGTTATATGGCAGTCAACCTTTCATTTACTAGGTTAATTTTTGTTTTGAAGAGAGCGAAAAACGGATCAAATATCGCGAACTCTTAAGACTTTAATACTGTATCCAGGCTACTTTCAAAATAATCATCATTAATCTTATATTTTATATTTTTTTATTTAACTTTTATTTATTTTTTTTATAACATTGTCGTTATTGTGTTATTTAATTTACATTTTAATTTAAATTATTATTATAGATTTTAACATTATATTATACTTTGATGTGTGTGTACACCTGTTAGGGTATTTATCCTTGCGATAGATTTCAATATAATCACTTATAAGTTAAAAGTTTTATCAAAATCTATATTTTTAACAAATATATCTTTATAAATTATGATTTAGGGAATGACTATTTTCCTGGTGCTGTATGCAGATTTCTGTTGAACCAAATGTCACCAAATTTTGCCAATTTACCCGACTTTTCGGAACAATATCTTGCTGCAGTAAATACAAGTACTTAGAACATTAAATTGCTTTTGAAAATGGAATTATTCCTCCTTTTCTTCTCAAATATTTAATTTTTGAGGAAACTGGGTAACAATAATTGTTAAATACCGATGTAAATGTTCCCTTGGAATATCTTACTTGGATAAATTATATTTGCACAATGCAAATGTTTCATGTGTGATATTTCTATAAATTTTCGTCCTCGTTTATTTTTTATTATTTTACAAATTATTCCTGAGAATTTCATGTTTTTAATTACTTTAGAATGGCATCCATCTTTTTTAGAAATGTATTTTATTTCTCATTCTAAGACTTTATTTTTTCTAGTCACCTTATTCTTCGACGATGATATTGATATATAAATATGAATTTGTTTCCTTTGTCTCGAATTATATACTAATTCCGCCTTTATTTTATTATTGATAATTGGAAACGCCCTTTTTCTTTTATATCCGAAAGAGCATATTCACAAAGGCTTAGAACCAGTTGGTTGTGTATTCAGGGTGAATAATTATTTTCTAGTGATATGCCAGACCCCTCTTACATACTAGAATTCTAAAATTATTAATATATTATGATAGACAAATAATCACTTTTAAGAGATTTAGATTTGGGAAATATTTAAGAAATATTGACCACCTAATTGAAGCAAACCTCGCAAGTTGAATAATTGGTACCAATTGGATTATTAAATGATTCTATGTATTCTTTCCGGTTGTTTGCAGAAAATCATTACAATATTTGAACAATTATATTAGGTGTTATATTTTCTGTCACATACAGTGGCTCGTCATGGAAGAAGAGAAATCTTCCCTGATTATTAAAAAACACATAATTAGAACCTAATTATTATTTATCACATATATTAATCATTAAAATTTACTTTTACCAATTTATACACGCCCTGTTTTACTGAGATATTTATGATAACGAAGACGATTTGGCCAACGAACTCGGCCTTCATATATTAACAGAGAATTCTTGATTAAGTAACTTCTTGAATATCCCTCCCCTTCATAATATTGAATTGACTGTATAACTCGTTTTATTTTATATTTTATCTCCTTTTTCATTTTAATATTATACTTAATATTAATCTTCCTTATTATTCTCATTTTGTCTATATTTGTAAAATTTTTTTTTAAACTTCACTATTTTTAAGTTGAAATTTTTAAATTTAGAATTATTATTAAATTTGAACGTCCTACTTAAAAATAACTTTTTTTTATTAAAATTTTCAACATTTTCAAAAAACTATATTATTAGAAACAGACCAACACCTGATTTAAACTCTTAAAAACGAAAGTTAAATCATGCTATAGTACTTTAATATTGAAGTGTACAGTCTAATTATTTAAGGGTTGTGAAATTTGTGTAAATTGTTTTGTTGGCCATGTGTACTGTTTACAAATGAAAAAGGTGTTTGGAATAAAAATGGCTTTTCAGATTTAAACAACATTCACAAAGTGACAAAAGGCATGGTAAGTGTGAAACTCATTTGGAGCGGTCTAAAAGAATAAACATTTGGAAAATCACGAATTGAGCATTCATTAGATCACAGTTGAAAGAAAGTATTAAAAAGCTTATTGACATTTTTTTTCTCGGGAAAATGAACTTAGTTTTAGAGGTCATACTGACTCGGATTCTAATAGGGGCAATTTTATCAATTTTTATTTATTACAAGATACGATACATTTAAGTAACCTCTGGAACACTCCACATATTTTGTGGTACATCAAATCATATTCAAAATTTGATTAGTCGATACTATTGTTTTAGAAAAGATCAAGAAATAAAAAAAGCTCCTTTTTTCATTATTTAGATGAAACAACCGATATTACGAATATTATGTTGTCATGTAGTACTAACATAAATCCAAATGGGAAGTCCACAGCTTTTTAGATTTTTAGACGTAACAACGCATGAACGGCCCATTTATAACTATAGTTTGTAGATGTTTCTACAGTGTGGTGCTAAACTTATCGCCCAAAGTTATGATGGGCTTATGTGTGAATTGGGCCTCAGCCGTAAAGAGACTTTCAGAATAATATTTGTACATTGTTTTGGCATCGATTAAATTTAGTTCTAGCTCATCTGCGGTGTCTTAAAGAGTCAAAGTATTTTTTTCAAGTATTAGTGGAATGGTGCCTTTTTTTCAACATATCAAACGGACACGACATAAAACTTTTTCAGAAATTCAACAGTGAAGAGCGCTTTCAAATTCCCTTTACATAGAAAGTGACTTTGTGAAGAATTCCAAAATTCAAACTTTTACACGAAGTTATTTCCGACATTAAAAAGGCGAGGGATTAAACTACATTGTAATAGGTAGTTTCATGTTAACTACTTAATAGCTGGCTCAATTTATGTTTTAGAGATACATTGTATGACAAACTCTCTTTTCCTGGTTCATTCGCCACCGGGTGGTTGTATTTTTGTTTTTTTCATATGTAGCCTAGTTGGTTTGGATCGGGGGTTTCTAATTTTTTTGTTTTTATGTTTTTGTTTATTGAGGAGTGCGTCCTACAGTTACTTTTTTCTGATTACTTTGACTTTGACTTTTTATATAGGAAGCCACGCCCCTTTTCTTAAAATATTTTCCTCGCTTCTGGGCCTGTACATCACTTATATCACAACTTTCCCTTTCAAACTCACCGACGCTGTCACATGTATATTATAACATCAGGTACCTACATATAAGTTATACACACCGATTTGTTACCAATGCATTTACCACCCCCCAGTATTTAATTTCAAATACAAATATTCGTAAGAAACTACAATCAATGAAAACAAAACTTGTAAATTAGAAATTTCAAGTGTTTTGTGAAACAGCACGAAAACCGACAACCTTCATTTCAACAACGAAATCGATTCATAATAGCATTAAACCCATAATTTGGAATAATCACAAATTCGGATATCTAAAGCTCAACTAAAATCGTTTTGCAAAATAAACAGTCGAGTCAAGTCGTGATCCAATCACAAGGAACCGTTATTAATTATACATTTCCGGAGCGCGATGACATTAAAATTCAATTCGAATCAAGCGTGCCGTGAAACTGCCACGACCCGCTGATATTAGCTGTAAAATAGAGACAATTTCAATTTATACATAGCACTTTCCGTCTTTGTTTTCTTGTTCCATGATTTAAAGAAAGTATTAATAACAGTTTCTGCAATTCGTCTATCGTATACTTTGGTATTGATGAGAAAATTGTACGCAGGAAAATGATTGTTATGCAGAACTAAGTATAGTTAAATACACTGTTATAACATAGCCATTATGAATTAAAAAAAAATAGTAAAAACCTTTTTCTTAAAGCGATCATCCCACATGAAAGTTCCTACAATCAAATAAAAAAGTAAATGAATCGTGCTGCCAGTAAACACATAAAACAACGTCGAAAGCGCGATAATTATTCTGTGCCATAAGGATGACGGTACCTTTTTGTGTTTTTTTAGTAGAAAATATGGCTATACTATATGTCTGTGTTGAATTACATAATAATTACTTCGAAGTGCAGGTCTCTCCCATTGTTATTAACATTTTTTTCTTCAAAGTTACTTAAGTAATAGAACACAACACATAGAATACTCTGGTTTCAAGTTTGACAAAATTAATGCTATCTCGGGGATACCTCAGGGTTTCATTTTGGATTCATGTCCGTTTATTCTATTAATTAACGACATAGTGAGTAACTTGGATGTTGACACCTTACTGTATGCTGATGATGCAATGATTTTTACCACAATAAAATCAGTAGCTGACTGTGAAAAGAACAAAAATCTTTTACAATAATTAAAAAATGATGTGATGCAGATACTTAATGAAAATAAATATAATGTAATGTCGTGTAACAGAGAAACAGATCCAATCATTCTATGAATATAAATTAGATCATATTGCGCTGACCCGTCCCAAATTTTTCATAGACCTTGGTGTCACATGGGATGACATTTAAAAACCATATGGAGCAAATCGTAGTGTTCCTGGGTTTTGTTATAAGAAATATTAAAGGTTTTACGTATTTATTCTGCTTTTTAACATCTTCTAGAGGTTAAAATTGGAACATGCATCCCCAATCTGGAATCTTGGTCAGAATATATTTTAAAATGTTTTTATATCGTATATATAGCTGAAGTTTACCCTGAAATAGGCATTCCACAGCAAATACTTCTCACTAGATTTGCTGTAGAAAGCCTTGAAATGCGAAGAAGTAATGGAGTATTGCTACTTTTATTTAAATTAGTACATAATATGGTAACTGATTTATCATCTACAACATAATATTCAGTCTAGCCATGCCAGCACCTTCTGTCTTGCCACAGCTAGGACAAATCTCTTATAATTTTCCTCTCTTCATTTTGTTCATAATGTTCACGTCTACCTGCTGGAGATTTGATATATTTTATACTCGTAGAAATATAACAGCAAAAAATTTCAAATTGTAAATGTTAATAACTAAACATCTCGTCATTTTTTGTACTTTGTTTTATTTATATAAAATGTGTACTGTTCAGTACCACATAACTTTGTTTTTATTGACTGTTCTTTTTCTCTTACTCAATTATTCTGTGTTTCATTTATTTAATTTTAATTTTCATATCTATCTTCTTCGTCTTCTTCTTGTGCATTATATTATCTATTTTTCCCCCAACTTGTAATTGGTACTTGTACTTTCGGATGGTGTATTTCTAAATAAGTATAAATAAATAGATAAATAAATAAATTACTAATGCTCATCTGGGGTCGAGTTATAGGCAAAGAGAACTTTTTTTTTGGTGAAAGACACAACGTTAGACTTTTGCCAAACTTCTTTTTGTATATGACTTTACAAAAAAATATATTGTTGATGAAAGATTATAAATCATGTCTACTATATCAAGCGAATAAAATATATTTTCCAAGTACTTAAATAAAGCTGATGCAAACTGAAATATTTTATACATTTGGCCTTAAAAAATGGGGTTAGGATAAACTTAACAGTTTGTCATTTGAAAGGTCTAATAATTAATTATTTAAAAATTCTAATGAAACATTTCAAAGTACGCTATTAAAATTTAATTGAGGTAAGTAAAAAATCAAATAGAATGATTTTTTTAGGTCAGGATGATATATGTATGTATACCGGTATAAGAAACTTATGTACTGGCCACATCAGATATTTTTTGGTGATAAATGTGAACACGGTTTAATTTTGAACTGTGTGTAGTTTCATTCAAGACGTTTACTATTCTACTTATTTCGGATGACCTTTGCACAGAGCTTATTTTGCGTTTGGAGGTTCATACTGAAATTTTTTACGTGTTGTGTCGCGGGCAGCCTGTGATTGTTTAAATATGACGCTTTTAAACAGATCTATTATGATGATTATATTCATTGTACTATTTTTCTTCTAAAAGCTTACTCGTTACACATCATATTGTTTTGACTGTAGCTTCCTTAAACTCCGTACCATCTCTTTTTTCATATTAACTGCCCAAATTCTTAAGTATCAATTCGAGTTCTAATACAGTACAATTTTCTTCGAGTTCATATTCTCTGACGCTGCAAGTTCATAAATATTTTCCAAATATACTTTTTATTGTTGACACTATTTTTGTTTTAATGAATAAATTTTGTGTATAAATAAAAATTCCTTACTTTATAATAATATTGATTGCGATTTCAGAAAAAATAGTATGTGCACCTCGTAGTAAAAGCACATTCCCCGATTTCAATGCTTGTTGACATCAGCTTAACGCCTCGGCCAACAACTTACATCGTCATCCAGGAATGTATTACTGTAGATATACAATGTACTATTATATGCCACACTAATTTTTAATTTTTGAGAGAAGAAATTTATAAGCGTGTGGCTATATTCTTTCAATAGTTTTGCTTTGTTTATTATATCAGCAATTATATTTTTGGAGAACCAAGGTGGATATTTTTTGATTATTTTGTACAAGCATCTATTAATTGCAAGCAATGTTACAGGTAATTTATTAGAAATTACTCGTACAGTGTCATAAAATGATTGTACATGGAATTTAATTGTTTTTAACCCCAATCATGGAAAATGTACAAAACATTAACGGTCGCTGTGGATTTATTGGACTAATATATTTTGGTTCCTAAATCATGTAACATCATGAGAACTACTGTACAGCAGCTGGTCATGTTATTTTTAGGCAATTTATTAAATGTCACAATGTAGCAACTTTAATTATACGCATCATTAATTACTGCTCTTATTAATTAATCAGTAGGACTTTTTCTAATAGGACGTTCGCGCATGAGGTTGATATCTTCTAAGATTTTGGTAAGGTTGAATTTGACTCAAAACATTTTATATTTCAGTTTTAGGCATTTAATATTGGGAATAAAGTTTACCACAACTTTTAATGCGTGATATATTTTATTCTTATGCAAGGTTAGCCAGTAGGCATGGATGGTTTTCAGTAGGCGATGAAAAAAACAAATAAGTGACTTAAAAACAAATTAAGTTCTTGGTAAAAATTAAAATATATAGTGGAATGAAAAATAATATTAACTGAAAATTTTACTTTGGATTCTTTAAATGTGCTGGCTACCCTGACGAAGCAATGCAAGCAGAAACACGTGTCGGTAGATATTTTAAAATTTTCTAAAGTGAGTGTCAACTAGTGAGTACCTCGTGTTTTATTTATTTTTGGTTTTACTAAACAGAATAGTTGAAATTAAAAATAATATTATTGAGTCAGTTGTACTGAACACAATGTGCATATTATCTTTTTTTGTAATCCAAGTTTCAGCGTTTTGGCAAATAGCCGGGAAAATAATTGTTTAAAAAGATATATGTTATACTTATCTGTGATAAGATTTGTAAAAAGTTAGTAAATAATAATTAGCAAAAAATTTTCCGTTAATATTATTTTTCATTCCACTCTAAATAAGTGACATTTAAATGCTACATTCTAGGAAGAATAGTCACATGTATAAAGAGAAGTAAATTTATTTGTATACACACTATTTCAAGAATCAACTGACGAAACGATTATGAAGTTTTAAACAAATTAGTCAAATCATATTCTAAAAACGTGCTCATGTGATGCTATACTGTTTTCTTTTTTTATGAAATACTAATACATAAAATAATGCAAAATATTCCAGTCACATTTTAAATTTTCAGGATGTAGTTAATAAATAACAACCAGAGGTATATATGACGCATTACAATTTAAATTTAAGGCCGCATTTATAAAGGGTCAGCCACGTCGGAAATTTTAAGTAAACATTGAACATTATCCTGTTATACTAACAAGAAAATGAAATATGAATGTGAATAACTCGTTTTCACACCTTTTTTTCTTATATATTGAATTAATATACTGAACTCATTAAACATTTTTTTTACTCAAGGATTATGATAACCTTATTTTGTTATTGCTACATTATCACTCATTACTTCCCAATTAAATTGTTTATATGGTCTTTTCCTTCTTGCTACCTATTATTAAAGTCAAATTAAAAGACTAATCCTTTATGTAGTAATAATAGAGGCAGTTGGTGTTATATGTCTAACGCTTTATAATAATAATAATAGTAATAATATTAATAATAATAAATGCCAAAAATCAGCCGAGTGGCTGGCAGGCCAAATGCAGAAGGCGGTCATTCTGGGTTCTCTCCGTCTGCCTAGGGCACACGATTCTGGTATCTACAGTCACTAACCCTGCGGGATGTGGGGAGTGGCTGTAGTTGATGCGCCGGCGCGACTCCCGTGAGGCGTCGGAGGCCACGGGAGGACTGACCGGCATCGGGAAACCGAAAAAAAAAAAGTAATAATAATAGTTTATTTTTCAACACCTTGGTCTACCGTAGCCGCGTGTGGTGTGTAGAGGTTCCTGATATCAACTGCAGGACCTGCCACCAGGCGCCGGAATCGCTCATGCACTTACTATCTGGATGCCCCATATATGCGATTTCGGCCTACATCCACCAGCATAACGCGGCGTTACGAGTGTTATACTACCATCTAAGGCACTCGTACGGGGTAGACCAGACACCAGTGCTGCCTTACGTCCCCGAAGATATTGAGTCCGTTGTCGAGAACAAGAAATGCCGGATTTACTGGAACTATTCGTTCCCGACTGTCAGGCTAATCCAAGCCAACAAGCCTGACATAGTCCTCCTCGATCATCAACTCAAGGTGATGTATGTCATCGAGTTCTCGGCACATGCGAAGAAAAACATCACCTTGAAGGAGGAGGAGAAACGGACCAAATATCGCGATCTCCGGTACGAGCTCCAAGTGCTGTACCCAGGCTACTCGGTAAAGATGGTCGTCCTTATAATCGGTGTACTCGAAGGGATAAAGCCTACGTTACTCTCGGAACTGAAGATCATACCGGCCTGCGAAAAATCAGCCGAGTGGCTATAGTTAATGCGCCGGCGCGACTCCCGTGAGGCATCGGAGGCCACGGGAGGACTGTCCGGCATCGGATATTCCAAAAAGTTTATTTTCCAAAACATACATCGTAAGTCAATTTACAAAGATACATCGTAATTTATTTTAATTTTATCATAAAGGATTATGCATATGATAACAAAAATAATAAGCCTAGGATAAACTTCATATAGTTATAGAAACTGAACGTGAGTGCTCCATCGTTATTATCTACAAAATTACAAATTATAAATACACATATATCTGAATGTTACTTCTATTACATACATACTTAAATGAAATATTATGTATATCCTATTAAATTGAACTAAATTGGCAGTAGAAGTGAGAGTATAATAATTTAAATTATCAAGTGAGTGTTCATGAAAGTTATATATTTTCATTTACATTTATTGAAAAAATATATTATTGTTATTAATTTATAGAATTAATTAATACTGGGAAAAAGTTTCATTAACAGTGAAGTATCCAATTTGTATAAATATACTATTCCTTTTTTTTTTTTTTTTTTTTTAGGAAAGGTACTGCAATTCTTAAACAATAGGAAACGCATCAAAATGTTGGTATATTATTATATATTCGTAGAGCTAGATATATAGAACTTTCCTGTCCTATCGTTTTGTGCGCTCGAGGTACTGTTGTTGATCCTCTTTCTTTATTTCTGATATAGCAGTCATATGGAAGAGTTAAATCATTCTGTCTATATGTTTTGTTTATATGGTTGTATTATCTTATTATATTTCATCCTCGTCTCGTAAATAAGTGTAGTGTAGTGTAGTAACTCCGCTTGGTGTCAAATCTCACACAGTTAAAAGGTAAATTTTTGAACAAACCTGTACTGATATGCCCATCAGTACCCCGCACTTCCTTGTCGAATCATTTCTTTTGTTTGTGTATCAAGTCGATCACTTCTTGTGTTATAGTGCGTCTAGTTTCTGCAAAAAATGCCTACAATGTCGGGAAAACGTCGGAATCACAGTTATTACCTAGATGGGGATTTAAAGAGCTCAGGAAATTAGTGGAAAATATTGATAAAAGACTGCGAAATATGCAGTCGCAGTCGTAAACGTTCTAGATGACTCGCTTCATCTTCATCTTCATCATTCGGATCGTCGTCTCGCGCTATGTCTGCCGCGTCCTACCCTGACTCGAATATAATGGACAAGTCTAGGGGAAATGGTTGTGAATCACCCGAGTGCGATGTTTACGTTAACCAGGCCGGTGCTGTACCTGCTGGTAAGTATTACTAAAATATAAATAAACACCGTCGTTGAAAGAAATACGAACATTAGATTGGTAAAAACATTAATCTTTATGCGTATACGGGGCACTAAGTACCCGAATACTTACATTGGATATATACATTTTCATACTGGTACCAATGAGGGTATCAAGTTTTTTGCAAATGATGCAAACACATTGCATTTTTTAAATGATAATAATGTGGGTTTAATGAAAACCCATTGGGAAGAAATGTACAGTATCCTTTCACAAAAAAAGAAAATTATAATAAAAATGTTAGTGAACATTTTTTTTCTTTCATTGGTTTTCTCCACATTGCTTTAAGTAATGGGGTTTTTCACTTCGGTCTTTTCAGACAGAATAGAAACACATGGCATTTTTTAAATGATAAGGTGTGGGTTTAATGAAAACCCATTGGGAAGAAATATACAGTATCCTATTATTAAAGCTTTGCAGAATAATTTTCTTATGGATAGTAAATCTGATTCATTATATAATAAGTCGGTTGAATAATAGTGCTCTATTTTAATAATAGTTTTTAGAAATCTTTTTTTGTAATTTTTCAAGAGGATCTAGATTTGTTTTATTTACCCCTCCCTACTTTAGAATTCTGTAACTTTATTGTGATTGAATAAGTCCATTATAAACAGTTTTTACAGTTAATAGATTTTTTAATTGCTTAAACGTATAAATAAAATACCTTAATTTTTTACATAGATTTTCTATATGAAACTTCCATATTAGATGGCTGTTCAGAATCACCCCAAGGATATTTAATGAAAGCTACTTTTTGAATTGCTTGGCCTGTTTCTTCAATTGTGATATTATTTGAAAACTGTGGAAGGTGGTTTTTATATGAGAAAAATGGTAAGTATTTTTTTTTGGATTACAAAAAAAGATAATATGCACATTATGTTCAGTACGACTGACTCAATAATGTTGTTTTTAATTTCAACTATTCTGTCTAGTAAAACCAAAAATAAATAAAACAAAAGGTACTCACCAGTTGAACACTCGCTTTAAAAAACTTTAAAATATCTACCGACACGTGTTTCTGTTTGCGGAGCTTCATCAGGGTAGCCAGCTTATTTAAAGAATTCAAAGCAACTAAACTTGTAAACCTTAATGTAATAAACATTAATGGCTGCAGAGAACAGAATAAATGAAATTATATAGTGGAAATTCTCCTTATGTTAGAATAATTTAAAAACAAATTAAGTTCCTCTTCTTGGTAAAAATTTAAAATATAGAGTGGAACATTTTTTCCTATTTCTGGTCGTAGAAGCAGCTGGTAAAACATTGCACACTAATTTCGGGACACCCTGTATAGGTAATTGGACGGCTTGCGGTTATAAAAACAACTATTTTTTGGAGTGTCTGATAGCAATGCGAATGCATAAATAGATATAGGCGGATCCGCCTTGGGTATGACGTTTACTGCCCCATGTTAAATACACCCTAAATATGTAGTATTTATAAAACGTTAATGGGAGTAACACGTAGATACGTAAACAGTGCAAAATTAAAGACAATTTTTTAAAATGTTTTGTGCAATTCCTTCAGAGGATAGTGTGAACTTCTGGATTAGTGATTTCTCAGCGTTGCAATTTAACGGCACATAATTATACTGCAGAAGCTGTAAGAAAGTACTTCCGTAGAGAGTCAAAGCAAACATTAAGAGACACATTCCCTCAGAGAGTTAAAAAAAGTATGTGAGTAATAACATTACAGACAATCCACTATTTAGACAATTTTTGCAAAAGTATATTAGTGGGCAGTATAGCAACGTTCAGATGTCACCGGAAACAACACTAAGAAAAATTATTGACCACAGAGATGTGGCTGTATTAAACAAAAAAATATTCTGAACTGAATGACAAATATGTCTGGATTAGCGTTTATGAATTTTTGTAGCTGGAATGGCAAATGTTTTGGTAAGTGCATAGAAACATACTTTTGTTCTTGTGATCGATAGTAAAAAATATGTACATATGTGTGTTAGTGTTACATACGCCAATACTTTCAGCCCTCTTCGTATTAACTATATGTTACCGAACCTGCCAAAATAACTACAAGGTAAGATATTTTATTATATATGCATATTTGTGGAGTGACACATCACCTAGCGGCAAACTTGAAATTGACGTCATTTATCGCTACCTCCGATCACTAGTCATTACATTCCTGAAAAAACTATACAACCTAAAAATAGTTAAAAATTTCAATTCATAATTCAAACACAATTTGCAGAAATCGTTAAAGTTTTATTAAAGTTAGGTTGAAAGATTTAAAATCCACTATAACTTAGTTATTATAAAATTCAGGATTATTTAGTTATTTAATGTAGAGTTCAAAATAGAACTGAAAATAATTAAACAATTTATTTATTTATTTAACAAATTTCTTTGTTGACAAACTTATTAACATTGCATAAATAGGGCAGGAGATAATTTTATTATAAAGCGGATTAACACTTAAGATTTTAATATTATTCCATTAAAATTTAAGAGGCCGTGAAGAGTAAAATGATTATATTTTCTTTGATAGTTTGACGAACAAAGGTATTGAAACATTCTGCTCCTAAAATCAAAGGTTTCCTCCAGAAATATGTAAGATAATGAAAGTAAACTTACTCTCACAAATAGAAAGGAGAAGTTAATGGGCTTCTAAACGTGCCTTGAAAGTTTAACGTTTCGTAAAATGATAGATTGTTCGGAGTTTGAAAATCTATTATAATCTCATCTATCTTTAAAGAAAAATTCGAATTCTGTCAGAGAATTTCTAAGATTCCGAATGTCAGACTTGTAACATTTTAATAATTTTATATTTATTCTCATTCTGGCGCTGCTGGCATGATTCCGCAGAAGCTCCTCATTTTATTTGGTAACATAATACTTTTACGTACATATACATATACGTATATCCCCGTTATTAGCAATTTATAAAAAAGATATACAAAAAATATGAATACAAGAAGAATTCAAGAATAGAATTTATCATAAGAGTCGCTGCAAGGCAAAATATAATAATTAAAGAGGGACCGTTGTAATGCAACTGTAATGTGTAATTATAATGTACGCAGTAGAGTGGCATGCGCCAAGAATTCGCATATCAACAGATTCCCACTCCAACGAGCAGTCAAACAAGGACACGTATGAGATACGTATGTACAGGTTGGGCAAATTTCGATCTTTGTATAGGGTAACTCGGAAACTGTAAAAGATACAAAAATAAATATAGTTTAAAAAAACTAAAATCCACGCTTTTAAAGCACATCAAACTAAAAAGTGAAAAATAATTATTAATATAAACTGAAAACAATAATGAACGAAAAATACTAGTATTATTGTGAAAAAAGCGTGGGGCGCTTTGTGTCATATTTTTCGTATATCGAGCAACCCACGCTTTTTTCACAATAATACTAGTATTTTTCGTTCATTATTGTTTTCAGTTTATATTAATAATTATTTTTCACTTTTCAGTTTGATGTGCTTTAAAATCGTGTTTTTTAGTTTTTTTAAATTATATTTATTTAAATTTAGGTGCGGATGTTAGGGTTGATTATTAAGTACATATTTAGCCAAGTACTGAGATAAAGGAACAGTAGATTAAACAACAAACAACAGACAAAATTCTTTTGTCCTAAGCTAATTAGAATCGGAAATAATTATTGAAAAAAGTGAGGAAAACTAATGCTTCTTACTAATACTTTCTATATTTTTTTAAAATTTTAATTCCATCTTCCACTAAAAATATTTCTTAGATTATAGAATGTGTGAGAAACAAAGAGACAAAGACGTAAGACTAATGTCTGGTTTTGTTTTCTTTCTTGTAAACGAGTAGGAAATTTTCTTCCCAAACTCTACCAACCTTTGCCAACCAAATGGCAATTGGTGGACATTGGCATTGGCGTTGATTTTTAAGCCTTTATCAGTATCTGTAATTATCGCCTTTGACTACTTACAAATGAGCATTGACGCATAACAGTTATTGGTTTTTCTATAAACACAGTCTTTGATCTATAACCCAAGTCCATAAAAAACTAATAAACAATGCAATTTTGAATAGACAAGGTAGTATTAGTAGCAATGCCTATCACTATCAAAAATCTTTTAAATAATAAATATAGTTTAAAAAAACTAAAAAACCCGCTTTTAAAGCACATCAAACTAAAAAGTGAAAAATAATTATTAATATAAACTGAAAACAATAATGAACGAAAAATACTAGTATTATTGTGAAAAAAGCGTGGGCTGCTCGATATACGAAAAATATGGCACAAGGCGCCCCACGCTTTTTTCACAATAATACTAGTATTTTTCGTTCATTATTGTTTTCAGTTTATATTAATAATTATTTTTCACTTTTTAGTTTGATGTGCTTTAAAAGCGTGTTTTTTAGTTTTTTTTAAACTATATTTATTTTTCACTTTTTAGTTTGATGTGCTATGAAAGCGTGTTTTGTAGTTTTTTTTAAACTATATTTATATTGCTTATTGATGCTGATATTATAACATATTACGATCCAACAGATATTTCTGAAAAAAAAAAATATTTTTTTATTTCAGCCATGGGATTTGAACTCACGCCCGAGGAGTCTGTCGTTTCGCGTCGACTGCCTTAGCCCGCTCGACCACCGACCTAACTCACAATCATGGAATGTACCTACACATTAAGCCTTTGCTCTCACACAGAGGATACGTGAGGAGAGGACTGGCGATCCTGATCAGGATAATGATATAAACTTATCAAATTATTGTATTGTTACCGGTTCTTCGTAAGTGTACAAAGTTTCAATTAAATCTGTCCGTTTAAAGTGGGTCAAAATCGAGCCCAAAGAGTCGGTTACAAACAAACAAGCAAACAAGCAAGCAAACATACAGGTGAAGCTAATAAAAGCGTGTTAAAAATGGAAGACACATTCTCGATCACACGACAAATTGATCACGAGACAAACTGATTGGAGAAAACAAAAATTTGCTATCGCCTTTTGTTTTCGAGTTATAAACAAGAGTTCGATTTTTCGACTCTTAGACACATGTCAATATCTTGATTGTTTGTAAAGTTATGAAAAAAATAACTTTCACATTCTTGAGGCACTTTTTTCTGTATAATACAGTGGCGTCGAGAAAATTAAAATAAAAGGTGCAATTTCGAGTTTTGGCATAAAGTTGTATTTTTTTAAACGGGAATCATAGTTGGCAATGGTTTATTTAAAAAGGAAATTTTTTTCTCTTTCAAACTATATATCATATGTGGGGTCGCTTTTGATGTGTAAGTATTTAATGGCGAAAATAATCTTTTAGTAGATTACTTTTTGCGTTTTTTTATATTTATTCCAAGTAGGCGTGTGTCATCTACGACAGTGTTTATCCGTTTGTCAGTAAATTGCATATTATTAATTATGTTTCCGTTATAATTACATCCCATTTAATCGTAAAAGTGAAGATGTACGAAAATTACGAGATATATGATATTTATTTAAAGTAATAACAATTGTGATATTGCATCCGAAATATATTTCAATCGCTATCCAGAAAGAAGACAACCTAATAAAGCTATTTTTAAGAGGTTAAAAGAAAACCTCATTTATTATGGGTCCTTCAGCAAGCTAAGACCAAAAAATTAGATATTTATATATAATTTTATTACAATTACAAAATAAAAATTCAAATTAAAGTAAATGTTCAAACTGATGTCCGTTATGTTCGATATACAAATTACCCCTCTTCATAACTCTCTGAACTACATTATAAATATGAAGATTTGAAATGGAATTCGCAGAGTCTATAAAATTTTGTCTTAGTTCATCATTCATGTCGGTACTTCTTGTATAATTTATCTTTAATGTGGCCCCAAAAGAAAAAATCTAGTGGCGTTGTCAGGTGACGTAGTGGCCACCTCACTGATATGTTACTTCCCATCTAGTTATTTCCAAAATTGGTATTTAATAATTCTGAAACGGTTCTGTTATTATGAGGTGGTACACCTTCTTGTTGGAGGAACTGATTTCTTGCCTCAATTAAGGGTAGATTGTCCATAAATTCCTCTACACCTCACCAAACACTATAAACAAAGCGTCCCCGAGATCACACGTCAATAGTACGGTGAGGGTTCATATCAGACTAATAGTGCTCGTTATGCCTGTTGAAAATTCCTGCACTGCTAATGTAGGCTTAATCTGTCCAAACTACGTTTCTAGAGAAGAATGGATCTTGTTGACTTTTGTGACGATATTATATGCAACTCCAATCGTCGCTGAAGATCAGTTGGCTGCAGGTGATGTTGTTTCGTTATTGTATAAGGCCTGAATTTGTGTGGCTTCAAAATACCCAAAGCTCAACGTCTTGAAATCCCAGAATCAGCTTTCATTTGACGACTTGAAATTGAGGGATTTGCAACTGCCATTCCAATTACAGTTATGGAAGTTTCAGCATCTTCAATGTTGTAATTTATTGGTCTTGACTTATTGAAGGACCCACAATTAATGAGATTTTCTTTTAATCTCTTAAAAATACCTTTATTAGGTTTTCTAGGTACACATCAAAAGCAACCCCACATATGATATATAATTTGAAAGAGAAAAATATTTCTTTTCAACTAAACCATAGTCAACTATGATTCCCATTTAAAAAAATACAATTTTACGCCATAACTCAAAATTGCACCTTTTTTTTAAATTTTCTCGACGCCACTGTATTATACAGAAAAAAGTGCTTCATGAATGTAAAAGTTGATTTTTTCATATTTCATTCATAACAACCAAGATATCGACATGTGCCTAAAAAGTCGAAAAATCGAACTTTTGTTTATAACTCGGAAACAAATTTTTGTTTTCGCCAGTGAATTTGTCTCAAAAAAAAAGATCGAGAATGTTTCTTCAAGTTTTTGTATCTCTTATAGTTACCGAGTTACCCTTTACAAACATCAAAATTTGTCCACCCTGTACAAGTAACACAACCATATTATGTGTAGGCAAATATTACGTCTTTGAATGTAGAATGTTTATTTTCAAAATACGCCTTCATTTTTACATTTCTGTGTAGAAGTTTAGCAGAGGATACTACAGAAATCTTATTAATGATGCAAGTGTACACTGACAACCATAAACAAATGTTAATGGACATGATGTAACAGGTATGTAGTTGTGAAGTTACATCATGCTCTTCACCGACGATAGTCAATTTCTTACAACGCAACGGTTTGTCTTTAATAATAATATACATACAATTATTGCATAACTGTATTTTAAAAAATACAGGAGTTAATAAATTTTGTATAAAATAACCGATCTTTTTAATACAAATAGTCCAAACAGCTTTTAAAACTTAGATCCCTGCTTGGAACTGGCTGAAGTTACTAAAATGACAGCCAATGTGGGGGTTCTACAAAATTTCTAGGTTAAGAGTGTCAGTGCATACATAAATATTAGTCAACTTATCTCCTGTTGTCGCTGTTTGGTCTTGGTAGCGAAAATAGGTCAACGTTTGTAACGGTTCGTTTTGGGAAATAATTAATTTGGATCGTATTCGTTGTAAATTAAATAAAATGTTTCGAGTATACCTTAAATTCCAGACTCGATTAAAATAATTTCGTTAAATATTGTTGTATTACCACTGTAGCGTGGCGCTACTGGACCAATGTATTGTGCCCGACGTTTTTGTAACTAGTGCACGCGACGGTGAGACGATATTTGCGGGCAGTATTTTCAGCGCGAAAAACAGACAATGCTGAGCCTCGATCGAGAGAGGTGGTTTGAGTTTTGGGTATGCTGCCGTGTCATGTTGGAGATACATTGCCTTGCATTTCTCTGCGTTTGAAATTACCTGTTGCCTTGGAGTTTTTTGAAGTCTTGGGAGTAAGAAATTAAAAGATATGCTAGCTGTGCCCCAGGAACTGGTAAGGTCCTCTTCCTAAATTATAAAGTAACTAGGTACCTAGCAACGAAAGCATTAACCGATGTCTACTGGAGATTTCGCTAAGGTGCAACGATTAACGTTAATGATTTGCAAATCTGCCTGTGTTCATGAACGTTACGAATAAAGTTAATTTGACTTTTTCCGTGGACATTAATAATCAATGAGAGACTGTTTGAAGTCGTTACATGTTTTTCCTTTTTTCAACGGTAACGTTGGTTTTTGGTCTAGCCAGACCTTTGGTAAAACACATAAAAAAAGGTGACGCCTAACAAAATTCCTTAAGTATAGTGGACGAAAATTAATGATTAAATTGGCTAAGGCCAACTGTTTATGCATTTGTTTAGATTTAAGCTTTATTTAAACCTTTTTCTACTTAATCACTCGCTTCCCCGCTCGGAGAGAAAGAATCCTGATTTGCATTGATTTAATATATGTATTCGTTTATAGATTGTGTTTTATTCCTTTAAATAATTTTTGACTTATTAAGTTCAATAATAGGGCAGTAAAATGCCTTGTTACACGTTAACTAAATGAAAAAAATATATATTTCTTGCTATCTGCAACTTATATGTATTGTGTTGTTCAGTTGAATGTTATATTCAGCTGTTTAAAATTAAATATGAAATTTTTTTAACATGATCGCTTATATGATTTTTCCTTAGATTCCAGATATCCACGTGAATAAATTTTGAATAACACATAAATTGACGGTAAACATATTTTTTTAAATGGAAGACTCTATATGTTTTTATATAGTTATATATTTACCTATCTCAGATTGGTGGTTTAGTAGATATTCTGAGATATGTGTCTCATTTCATTTAATACCAATAGACACATATTATATTAAATATGTTTAGTGCCCATTTATGTGTCATTCAACAATTTCTTTCATATAAATATTAGGAATCTAGGGAAAAAATTATACGAAAAGACATGTTCAAAAATATTAATATCTAATTTTAACAATGACGTAGTTTTCCACGAAACACCAAAACACCATATACTCCACTCGACGCGCGTTTCGCCAACCAAGATAGCATCAACTTTTAGGCAATCCAAACGACAAAATTGAACAAACGAAAAGTCGGGGATTTTCGAAATTAGCTGTAAGAACTATAATCAAAAGTACGTTCGACAAACTAGACGATCAATTCAAACTAGATTCAAAGAGCATATGGCCCATCTCAAATATGGTAGAACAGATAAGTCTAGTGTTGCCCAACATGCATTTGAGAAAAACCGTAAAAGAGATATTAGAAATTTCAAATTAATTAAGAATGTAACAAATAGTAGATAACGTAGGTAGGTTGATCCCATATGAGTAATTATTCATGATAAAGTAAACAGAAAAATTCTCATAAAATTCCTTTTATTAATGTGACCGGTTTCGTGAACAAGTAATTACTTCACATCATCAGACACAGGACTACAATAGAAAATGAGTATGGTGGTTACATACATACATAAATAAATGTTAATAAGTTAATAAAACTTAAAAAACAGGAATACAGAAGACAATTATTTCAAATTTTTTTTACTAGTAAAAACTTATTGGTAAAAAATGTTTGCTAAAATTTTTGTACAAGAAAGATTGAAATTGTTTAAATTAATCAGGATTACGTTAGTTTAAAATTATAATACAGAATAATGTAAAATTTAAATATTTGAATTGTATAAAAAGGAGGTTCATTTTTATATAATATTTACATTTTTATAAATAAAAAACCAAGGTAGTCTAATTAAAATTAAAATAGTTTTGCAACATAGTCAAATTATAAATAAATGTAAGATATAAAATTTTTTTGTTAATATCTAATTAACTTTTTAATAAAATTTCTAAAATTTAACGTGCTTCTTCTTTTAAACACATACATATACTACAATAGTTAAAATCTAATAGGGGTAAATATTTTTTAAAAAAGAAAATAGATTAAAAATAGTGTCCTCTAACGGACTATCTGAGAACTAACGTAAAATAAAAATAAAATTAAAATTAAGGTAGAAAACTATGTGTGCACTAGGTTTCTTTTTACAATAGTGGAGTTAATTATATTTCAACTGCAGATGGTGATAGCGGTGAAATTGCATTTAAACGTGGTGGAAATATTAACTTCTAAGAAATTGAGGTTATATTATTATAATATCGAGCACGTGGAACAGATTTCAGTAGAAAATTCACAATAATACAAAATAAATTAGACAACCACAGAGAAAGTCAATGAAGATTGAAATTGGATCTGTGAGTTCAGAGATAATGTGTTGGGATCTCTTGAATCTTTCAGGATTTCTAAACTTTCAAGGTTATTAATCAAATTTCCTCTGTCACCTAAATGTAATATTTTAAGAGTATTATCAAATGTGTGGTTGTTATCTACAAGATGTTTGGCGAAATGGGAAAAACCTGAGGATGAGCTAATACACCGGATGTGTTCTTTTAACCGTGTTTTAAAATTTCTATATGTGCAACCAATATATGTGCCGTTGCATGTATTACACGAAAGTTTATAAACCCCACATCTATCTAGTGGATCTATTTGATCTTTACCATTGACAAACAACTTTTCTATAGAGTTAGTTGATTTAAAGGAGATATGAAAAATATTTTTAAAGCAGTTAGAAATTTTATATGAAACAGGGCCTATGAACGTAAGAGAACGGTATGGAATTTCAGATGGAACTTCTCTGTATGTATTTATGTACACTGTATTTTGGACATATTACATAATACAGTGGATTCATTTAAAAGCTTGGAAATCACAAAATGTAAAAATAATACGAATTGTGGCAAAGGGCCAATCCCAAATAGCCCATTTCATTGGTTAGTGGATCACGGTTCACCGAACCGTGACAATAATTTAGGTGTAAATATGGTAGATTGTTAGCATAAGGTTAGTTTTAATCATCTCCAGATGATGCCAACTTGGTTGGCAAAACGCGCGTCGAGTAGAGTATATGATATTTTGGTGTTTCGTGGAAAACTACGTCAGTGTTATCTTCACATCAACAGTTCCAACTAACTTCAGGATCTAATTTTAAATAGCTGAAATACCATTCAAACGCCGTGTACAGCAAGTGTAATTCTGGAAAAATAATATCAAAGTGTATGTGCAAGTAATTTTTTATATTAAAATTATAATAAAACACGTTTCTTTATGTTTCATAATGTTACCATCTATTTACGTGATTCGCAGCCTTCTTTCAAATTATTTAAGCACTCTATTTTTATATAAAAATTATATTTTCTAAAATAAAAACAAAACTCGCATCTTTGCAACTTAATACTTTTTATCACGCAACCAAGGAAACCTATTAATATGTATATAAACTCACGACATCTGTATAAATTCGTTTTATTTGTTTAAAAATTGATCATATCAAAATAAACACGTGTGCTTCGTTGAGAATATAAACACAAACTCTGTAGGTAATAACATCTCATACAATTTTTAGAAGCGAATAGCAGTTACATTTTACTGTTCAAAAATTGCTGAATAGAACAATGTAGATTGTAGATAGATAAGTTCTCACCCCCTACATAAAATCCTCATAACATCCCTTTCCTGTGATTGTAAATTCAGTTTAAAACCAATAAATAATATTATCGTATATATTTCGATATCCACTTCACATGGATTTCGTACGTGATTCGACTAAAAATTACTACAATTATGTTGTTCATCTTAGCAGTTTATGTTTTTATGGAGTTGGAGTTTAAGGGGATCACCACTTCATATAAAAGCCATATAAATTTATGAAATATTTTCTCTTCGTTTTCAAGTAATTTTCATTCGGAATATGAAACAGGCATTTCTACCAATTTAAGACAACACATTTTGGCCTAAACGAAATATACTAAATAATATTTAATTTCTAATAATGACTCTAATTATATTTTGTATTGTAATAATAGTTCAGTCGATATCGTACCTTTTTCAACTTCAATTTCTTTCATTGTAGAAACCAATACTTATTTTGAGAGCATTTTGGAATTTTTTGTACTTGGTAACGCAATCATATTACGCTTATCAGTCGAACGATGTGGTCACATGCTCCTCGACTAGAAGATACGGACTCAATTCCTGAACGGGAACTTGTACACTTCTCCGAAAAATAAATTTCGATTAAAAAAGTACTTATGAGATTATTTATAACCAACCAGATGATAGTTTTGATAATAAAAGTAGATTAATTTTTCCTCATTTTTTAGTCTAAAATATTTTGTTTAACCATGCTAATCAAATCGAATCGTAATACATTTTCTTTACAACTTTCTTGAAAGTTAACCGTTTTTGGTAAATTTTTTGAATGGAAACTATATATTTATTGGTGTAGGCCGGTAAACTGACATAAGGGATCGATAAAGTCTTTACCGATCCCTTACGTAACTTTTGGTTGACAAAATAGCATATGATAATTAAAAGTGATTAATCCAGTCTACTTTGAAAGTAAGCGTCTGACATTTAAATTTTATGAATTTTGTTAAAGATAAAAAGTTTTTTGTGACTAGCAAGAACGGTTGCAGAAAAAAAAATTACGCGACATACCCAGAGAATGTTTTTATTGAGCTCTCCGTTTTTCAGGACTCACTAGGGCTCGCCCTGTATATTGCCAAATCACCTACTAAAAAATCACTTTCTGGAAATTACAATTTTCTGCAATCGTCTGGAAAGTTTGGTCAATTTTTAAGTGGAAAATACATATTTACTGGTCTAGCCCGGTAAAGTAACATAGTTAAGTCTTTACTAATCCATTTTGTCACTTTTGGTTGACAACAATATCTGATAACAATCAAAAACGACTAATCCAGTCTCCTTTGAAAGTAAGCATCTGACATCGATCAGTTGAATATTATGAATATTGTTTGCAAAAGATTTCAAGTTGAAAAGTTTTTTAAAACTAGCAAGAATAGTTACAGAAAGAATATTGTACGCAACACACCTAAAAGTGTCTTTACTGGGATCACAGAAACCCAAGGCTCGCTGGCGCTCCCTCTGGAAATTGCCAGCTCGCCCAGTAAAGATTCACTTTCCGGTTTTGTTACGTAAATAATTATTTTCCTGAACCGTAGAAAGTTAACCATTTCTGATAATTTTTTTAATGAAAAATACATATTAATTGATCTAGCCCTATAATGTGGCATAGGGAATCGGTAAAGTCTTTACCGATCCTTTATCTCACTTTTGGTTAACAGCAGTAAGGTAGATAAATAATTAGGCACTCTAGATAATAGTTTGTGACGTATACGGAATGAAATATGTGTAACATGTCACTTTGACACCCTTTAGTACAGTAACGGTACTTTAAACTTTTCATTTCGCTACGGTCTCGAGCGCCACCACTTTATTCTATCAGTGGTATGATAGAAGTTAGAATATCTCAGTGAATAAATGGAATTTCCAGGCAGTCTGTGTTTGCCTATAAGTAAGTTACATATAATTTTTTTCAAAAATTAAGAGTGTATTAAAGAAGACGGGAGGCCATTCAATAGATCTTTTTCAATTAGCACTTTACGATACGGTGCTATTGTTGGAAGATTATGAACTAAAATAGACTGACAACTTCATATGTAGTTGTATATAGCAATTATAAACAATTTTCCTAAGTAATAGTTTGCTCTATCTTCAACGCAAATATGATTTCTTGAAAATTTGGGCTTCTTTCGATCAAAGTAGGCGTAGAGTTTGGTCTAAAGTTCGAAAATAAACACGGTATACGGTATACCTAATTGAAGTCAAACACACTGTATGCGGTATATTACATTAGACATGTGAGAGACAAAGACGGTTTTTTATTGTTAAATAAATACTAAGGAGGTTCTTATAACTAATTTTTTTCTTGAGAACAAACTGACTGATATTTAGTTTATTATAATATTGGTAGATATTGAATGATCATATTATCCAACGCCCCAGTGTGGTTTTAACCAGGGGTAGATCTTCATTTATTAGCCAATAATAAGTATTTTTAGAGTGTTTTCTAATATCGGTACTTACCTATATTTTGTCCACAATGTGACCACAAATAAACCTTTGTTTTGACAAGATGCCATCTTGATTTATTTTCATATTTTATAGTTTTAAAAGAACTATTTTTGTTTCAGTTTTAATTTAGACGTGATGCCAAGATTGTCAAGGCCCATCACTTACCTTATTTTGGGGATCATCAAATCATTTAAACAGGGTATTTAAACTACAAAAAAGAGCCATAAGGAATATAGCTGGTATATCATTTCAAACATCATGTAGGCCATATTTTAAAAAATTACAATTACTAACATTACCTTGTATTTACATCTTGGAAATTTTAATACATGTTAAGTCAAACTTAAATAAAATTATTACTAATGGCGATTTCCATCAATATGAAACTAGACACAACTATTTATTGTCAATTCCAACACACAATTTATCTATGTATGAGAAAAGCCCTATGTATGTAGGAATTAAACTATACAATAAATTAAATCCTGAAATCAGGCAAATAAACAGTCTAAAACTATATAAAACTAGAATATATAGTATGTTACTTGATAATGTGTTTTATAGGGCTTCTGAATATATGAATTTTAACTTATAGTTTCATACTGTATTTTAGTATGTCCTTTTTATGTTGGTATATTGCATCTTTTTATCATTGTAAGTGCTATTATGCTAATTTATGTATTTATATTATTCTTGTGTATTTACATTTTACATTTGTCATGCTCATATCTTGTTTAAAATTTTGTATGTTAAATTTGTTGTTCCTATTTGTTATTTTATTTTAAATTTATTTCCAATATTTATTGTTTTATGCATCTGAAATGTATCTATCTCTGACTTTTCCTATACTATTGTAATTTAGTCTATTGGAATAAACGATCTATCTATCTATCTATCTATCTTGAGTAAGTAAGACATTTTTCAATACTGAAAATATGACTAATCATCATTTTAACATTTTTACGGATCGATTATCTGAGATACGAATATCTTTTGAAGATTATAAACACCGAAGAATCAATAAATATGCCATTTAAAATTATCGAGTGTCAGTTCTTGTCAATAAGAATTATGAGACTCTTACACCAGTTTTTGTTTCCAAATGGCAATCTGCAACAGGAAATAGTGAATAGTGAAAGTAAGTCCACTGCATCAACATATAGATTTTTCGATCCTGTTTGACTCATTGCTGACTCTGACATACTTGGCCAAGAAGTACTTCAACATCAGATGGTTCTAGATCTTCTTGTTACACCAGAAAAATATGGTGTCGGGCATTATTGCATTGAAAAACTAGACATTGTAATCCTTTGAAGTGCAATAAAGCTAAAGTTCCATGCTTTGATCATTGTAACCCTGAGCGTTTAATGTGAGTGTGGTGAACAGTAAAGGGGACTTGCTGTTATGCCATATGATACCACACACCTCCCGTGTCTTCTGCATCCTGTAAGAGTCAACCAATAGTTTCCAACTGGCCTCGATGTGATACAAAGATCTTGGCTATAACTGTAAAGAGATAATCTTCTTGTTCGGTCATTAAAATGCCTCCTATACCTCCACAGCGCGCGGTGTTGTGTCGCTGCTCTTCTCCCAACATGTCAACATTGGTTGAGGGAGGCATTCCGACATATTCGAATGACGATTTGCTAGCAGGAAATTATTGTTTCATGAATTCTAACTATTCTAAAGTTTTCAAACACATTTATGCACTTTTACACAAAATTTTTAAAGTTAATAAATTAATTATGATTAGTTTCGTAGTAATAAAAACGTAGTCCAATCAAAGAAAACGTTTTCATCAATAAATAAAAAAGTCTACTTGTACATTCATTTGTAAAGTACAACAAGATACTAAATTTCTATTAATTTTTTTTTTTTTTGATTGTTGTGTTGCATTTCCTGTGACACACTGTTTATAAAGTACTTTGTCCACAACTCTTAAATAATTTATCCATTATGTATGTATTTCCTCAAGGATAATGCTACCCATTATTAATTACAGTGAATAATAATTTCATTATTCACTGGTTCTGAAATTGTTTATTAAAATTTCATCGAATGGGTCATGATATATGTCTGTCAAAGTGTGAAATTGCTATTTGATTTGAATCGACAAAGTTAGTCAGCATTTTTATGGCGACATTCTACCAACAAACTGTTTTTATTTAATAATTGTGGACAAAGTATAGTATTCTACTCGCATGTAATGGCTATTATTCACTAGGGTGATTCACCTTAGGGAATAATAGCTCTCATTACGCATTCCTTGAATATTATATTATTATTTTTAATTTTCGTATTTTGCGCATGCATTCACACTATTTAATTTTTGTTACGGTTGAAAAATAATATATACAAAATAGTATTCAAATATTGTCTTTATCGATTGACGAGTTTTTCTCAAGAAATTTGTCATATAATTTTTGCATTCGTAAGATGTTTTTTTACAACATATTTTATAGACGTTTTCTGCATTTAGGGACTATGCATCAAACGTCAGTTTGTTAAAAGTTAAAAACAAATATCTAAACACATTCTTACATTTTTGTATGAAATAGATAATAATTATGATTTTGATTGCTGTGCGCAGTGCTACCTTCTTGAATTGATTCTATTTTCCGAATGATATCATCGATGAAAACGTACAGTTTGCATGTATCATAGATCTACTGTCACATAATAGCGTCATTTAAAGAAATACTCGGTGGCGTAGCTGGCTAGAGTGCGCGATGTTGAGCATGACTAGAAATCTTCCTGTTGTAGTTGCGAGTTCGAATCCCGTCACCGGCACTGACAATGTCGGTGGAAATGGTGGTTGTATGTTCACGTTTTTCTAAGTATGACCCTCTTCTAAACAATTTCGTTCTGCTTTGGATTCCGCGGGTTGTAATTTTTGTGGTATTTATTATTATTATTATTATTTACGAGAAAAAATTTAAGATAACTCTTTCATACTTATAATGATCACTGTATAGAGTAATAAAGTAGAATTTAGAATGATATAGTAAACACAAATTTTCAGCTATTGGAAATAGTACAAACATCTTTACTGTAAAGAAAATAAATATTTGGAAAAAAAAATAAAAGTTAGTTTGTACTAACTTTATATTGAAATGAGGTATAAACTGTTGTATCAATATTAGAGAAATTATTGACGTTCGATTTCATTTAGGTAATTAGAATACCGATGAACTTGTTATACTTGCTTATTCCCAGTTTTGCTGTATCCTGTATTCATTTTACTGTGAATTAAACTGAAGAAATTTGTTTTTAATATAAACATTTTTTTATTTTTATATGACTATAAATATTATCATACCACACCCGAAATATTTTATGAGACAAATATTGTTTTATAATCTCTAAGAAAAATATTTTGACAATATACTATAAAAATATATAGGGTGGACTAAGGAAACTTTAACTTGCGATTATTTAATGGAAATAAAACCCAATGTGTTTACAATTTTGGAGTTTTAGTAACTACAATAGAAGTAACGAAATTTAAAAAACTAACTGCCGAAATACAAAATACGTGGTTTTAAGAAGATGAAAAACATTATTTACTAAAACTAAAACATTACTAGAAAAAATATTGATCTAAGAGTAAACAAGTAAACATATAACTCGTTTAAACTTCTATTTGAAACTCTTTTTATTCTTTAAAAAATTTCAATTACATATAGAAAAAACGAATTTTATTTTTTATTACACTAGCGGAAAAAAAAATATACTTTTTTGTAACATGTACCTGAATTACATATCTCACTGTTATAACGCCTTCTGATTACAGAAAAGGCAAGCAAAAAAGTCGTATGTTTTCTTGTTACATTAAGAAAACTTTATGGGCAGGAATAATGTTATTGTTAATTTTACTAATCTATTTATTGCTATATGTATGGTATGATGTATATGACATATATTTTGACTTACATAGATATATCTACAAAGGTAGAGAATAATTTTTGAAAAACATATGCTTAGTTTTTTTTTCTTTTATGGGGGTCAAATCCTCTCGCTTTAAGAACCAATAGTAATCACCGATCACCCATGACTGGATCCCATCGTCATTGATAACAAATTTTCATTGTCCCGATATCTTGATGAAATCTTTCTCCTTGCTCGTCGCTTACCTCACCCATATTTCCAGGAAAAAAATTTAAATGAGTATACAGAAAGTAAATTTTTAAAGACATACGGCAACCAAGCGTTTGGTACGAATCTAAAAGTTCGCTTACTAGTTGCTTGTATTTCTTATTCTTCTTGTTACCTAAAAATCCCCTGACTACGCTTTCAAATGAGTTCCTGGCTGTTGAGTGTTCCTTTAAAATCTGCATTGTTAAGCAGTTTTCCAATTTGAGGATCAATCAAAATGCCTTCTTTGAGTTTGGCGGCACTTATTAATTGGGGAATTAGTATTTAAATCCTTCACCGTCTTTATTCATAGCCCTCACAAAATTCTTCAGTAGCCTAAGTTTAATAGGAAGAGGTGACAAAAGAACATTTTTAGGATCTACAGGGGCCACATATTTAACATTACTAGTTCCTGGTTCAAATTCTTTCCTTTCCGGTCAAATTCTTTTCACATAATTTTCTATTGCTGCAACACTGTCCCACAAATAAAGAGAACAGCCATATTTTGTAAAGCCTCCTTGAAGCCCAACGAAAATAGTTATTACTTTTAAATCCGCAATATTTGCCATTTATATTTGTTGTAATAAATTTTATTTAAAATGGTACTCATACTATCATAATCTTCTTTAATTATTACTGAATTGGTATAGATGGTTTTAAATTTTCATTATGTAGTAGTACAGCTTTTAAACTGTATTTGGAGAAATTATGAAAAGTAGAAGGGGAACTCGATATTAAGTTCCTGTATTAAACCACAATATCAAACATCCATAGTATTCCATATTATAAATGCAAAAATTTAAATTAATTTTTTTTTTATAAGTTCCTAGCAGAAGTTTTTTATTTTTTAAGCAAGTAGTACCAATATTAATCATTTTGGCAATGAGGGATAAATTTTGGAAATAAGTGGTGTTCTCCTTACCTTTGACTTGATTTGTTTTTTTTTTTGAAAACTAAAAATCACAATGGTAGCAGGTCTTGAAAAACTAACAAAAGCAGGGATTATGTCTCCGATAAAACTCAATATAGAAAAATAAAAACTTAAGGATCCCACAAATGTAACAAAACTTTCAGGTGAGGTTTTGCAACTTCGACGTGTTTGTCTGGACATGTTTGTCGTAACAGAATTATGTAGACAAACAAAAACACTTTCTAACAGACACAAATGAGCACTTGAAAGGTGAAAACAAGATTGATACTGAAAATGTTTTTCTAAAATTACGGTTCCATCATAAAATTTATTACGTGGCAATATAATAGGGTCTATTGTGTTCCAACAAAATGGTACGTATTAAGACTTGTTGGATATTTTTTCTGTTAATATGGATGTATTAACAACATAAAAACAGTAGTGAGAACAAAAATTGTGTCGGCCATTGTTATTAGAGATCGACGGTAGCGATAAATAACGTCAACTCCAGGGTTACCTCTAGGTGAGTGACTCGAGTAAATAGTTCAGGAATATATGACAGAATTATCTTACCTTGTGATTTTGAGTTGGAACATCAAAATAAACTACTGAAAGTATTGGTGTTACAACAAAGACACAGTATTTTTAACTAGTGATCCTAGAGTAAAAGCAATTATTAGAAAAGTTTTAGACCGCTTATTATATTCGAAAAAGTTTGGGAAGAGAAAAAACTAATTCATACTTGCCGACGTTTCAGAAAATTTTTTGCCATTCTAGGCAATAATTATGAGTTTTTCCTTGTCACCATAAAAATTTTATAAAACAGGAAACAAACAGATAACAGAGTTTTACCAATAATTCAATTCCTACAACATCTGCAGGTTGAATGACCTTATTTGTTACTTTCAAATAACTATAATTTCCTCTACATGATCTGTATCTCAAATCCTAAACTTACATTCTGTTTGAAATAAATTTATCTATAAATTCACTACGAATTTCAAAAAACAACAATAATCTGCCTTTATTGTTCATTGGAGCGAGTTGTGATTCGAATTTAAAAATCAGTAAACATGTATTTATGAGAATTTTATTCAAAAATATACTGAATAAGTATGATGAAAATGCTCCATCATAAGTTTTCTATCAATATCTTAACAATTAAGACATTAATTAGAGACCAAGCAACGACAAGACAAAATGTAACAGAACTTGTTAAATTTTTATAAATGTAGATGCAATTAACACTGTGTGAAACCCTGGTCAGAACTCGCAATATATGAGTAAATTATCACTTATTTAACTTTTTCTTGCGGCAATAAAAATATAGACGAGTATATGAATACAGAATCTCTACCTAAACTACTATTTTTTTATAATATGTGTAATTGGAACTTAAATTCCTGATTGTATAATAAAATAAATGTTTACAGTCTATAACAGTACCATACTTTAATCTATTTTTATCGTTCGGTAATTGCTAAATTAAGTTTATAATGATACTATTATGGAAACGAACCAATAAAACAACTAATTCTGTTACACACATGAACGTAGTGATATTTATAAAATAGCAAAATGTAATTTATGAGTGCAAAAAAATTAAAATCGTAGTACTAATGAAACATTTATGTACTAGTTTAAAAAGAGGCCACGAAAGTTTATAAATATGTGCAAGTACTAAAAGAGCATGCAGATGTTTATCGATTGATATGGTGATATACTTATTTTCAGAAATAGCCAAGCACAGCTCATAGTCGCACTCGATGGGACCAATATTTTACCAAGGTTGTGACTTAACTTAATGCAGTACTAAATCGCAACATCTGATGTGTCATAACTGGTAAATATTTCCAGCTTTTGTCTGATTTTTGAATTTTTTAAATTTATATAGCAAAAAAGTGAAAATATATATTAATTTTGGCGATGAAGATTTGTGGAACATTTGTAAAAAAGGAAAAGGCTGTTAAAAATGGAATGGTTTATGTCTTGTTAGAAGTGCCACCTGCCAATTCTTACGTTCTACATGAATGTGTATTAAATACACTTTGGATTCCTTTCACTTACATTTTATAAAAGTCCCATTCGGCAGCTTTACTTATGACATTAAGCACAATGTAAATTATTTATTTGGGAAGATCCGAACACTGTAGTTAAGTCACATTCGAAATTAAATAATTACAAAACACTGTTTCTTTTTTGTCTAATTTTCACCTATAATACACCTAGAGCATTGATAATACCGAGATAATTTTGTCATAGAGACTGTTGAAAGCGTATTGCTTGGTAATATTACCTTTAAGCAACACGCTCGAAGCATTCTCTATGACAAAATTTTGAGTAGTGGTGAGAGGTATGAAACTTCTCGTATGGTCTAAATGCTACTATCCGACCGACATCATAGATGTCTCTGTGGCGGATAGCGACTTGCGAAGCAAGTACCGAGAGCGGTGACCTCTAGCCCAGATGGACTAAACTACTGTTATTAAATATGATTTGAACGAAACAACTACTCAGCGGGCAAATACCTCGACCTGCATTGGATTACACCTTCGAATCATGAGAGATCGATAGCCAATATCATTTGTCAATTCCTAACCAGATATAGACCGGTTTCGAACTTATTTGTTCTCCTCAGTATGCCATAGGTTATGGAATATTTATATTTAGTATATATAAAAAATGTAAATATTTCGAAAACTTTTAGGAATAAATGCGATATGTTTTATATGGTTGTAATCAAAATAAAATTTTGAATCGAGCAGTGCAATACAATAAAGGGTGTTCCATTTAAAAAATATGGTTTATGTCTCCTTTGTATCTAATTCTCTTTGATTTTAATTGTTTATTTGACTCCATATTTGTAATCTACGACAAAAGTACATCTACTTTTGTAATAAAAATAACAAAAAAGCAGGAGTGTAAAATCTCAGTGACTGATCCTGTATATTTTACGAGATATAATATAATTATCAAAATCTTCTTAAAAACTGGGACATTTTTTAACATAACTTAGCGAATGTGCAAAAGTTTTCAACGTAAGTTATTCTTTCAGTGAATGGTTTATAATAGACACATAATGAAGACACAATTTTTTCAGTTCTCTTCGCTCCCCCATTTTTAAGATATTCACAGTTAAAGGGCTCGATACTTTTGAATCGTTGTCTTTAAAATTTTCATAAGTATTTATTAATTAGCCTCTCCTGCATAAAGAGTAGCTTCATAATTTGAACATTATATAGATGATATTGGAGCAAAGTGTGTCAAGGATTTGGTTAAATGTAACATGACATTCGAGAAGACATATCAACGATAAATCCTGAAGTATCCCTTACGGTCCCAGAACATTCAATGTGACTGAGATTTAGTAGAAGTTATAACTTAAGGCATCGTACAAACTGCAGCAATTTAGTCGAAGACAAGCATTGACAGCGGTTGACCTGTACGTTCGACCAGTCCGAGTTACAAGTGACAACAGGGCCATGAATACTGATGCGGCTCTGTTTCTGCGTTGGCCCTCATCATGTTGCCAACTTAAAACCGCAACCCATATCACATCCGATTTGTAACCTTCCATTTTCTGGAAGCATTACAAAGGCTCTAAGAAATGTCGAAAAGCTTAACTCATGTGTTAGTGGTGTAATAAAACTTTTTTCCGAAGAGTTCTCTTAATTATTCTTTAGTGAAGTTATTTATCTGAAATTAGAAAAAAATACCGAATAACTATAAAATAATTAATTATAAAACATTTTATTTATATAATATTGCGTAGATAAAAATATTCTCACAGTATGTTTTCCAAAATTACTGGATAAGTTTGTCAAATGCTCTAAAATTATTGCAGTTATGTTAAAATGTACTAAAGTGACGAAATATCAATCATTTTTTTTTACTATTATTTTAACATACAGTGTGGTGATAATGTATGGAACAAATTCAATAATACTTTTTAGGAAGATTTTTGCAAAAAATTTTCGTACATATCAATTTTGTTTTTCATAAAGACATCTTTTCTGATAAATGGCATTCTTTGTTGGTTTTCAAGCTATGACGTCATCGGAATGTTTTAAATGGCGACCTATATTTTTTAATGGATTCGTATAAAGGACAGTTCTGCATATGCGACAAAAAAGTGGATGTTGAAGAAAAGTTTTCGAGATAAAGTCGAATTTCTATTACTCGAACGTCTATATCTCGAAATTATCTATAACCTGAATGTTTCTGTGCCCTTGATATACTCCTATATTTCATTTTAGAAGTATATTCTTTAACTCAAATTTTCTCTAACTCGAACAGTTTCAGGGAGATTACTAGAGGTTCGAGTTACAGGCTGTATTTGACTTCAAAGTTTCAGTCGTGCTCAAAATTTTTAACATTTATCATAAGTTTTTAAGTCTATTTTAAGATCTTCTTCAGTGTAATTATTGTTATCTAATTAATTTAATATTTTAATAGATTGTTTAGTAATTTTTCACTTTCATAGCAATTTTATTTTATTTTAGTTTGTTGATTCGAAATTTTTTTATTTAATTTTTTTTTAAACTGTGAAGTCACTTTTATTTTCTTAACTGTCAATTCATATTTTTTCGACGGATTTGATTAGAGGTTTAAATTCTAGATATGGCGATATGGACTTTGTTGTTTAGGCCAATTTTTCCAACTTTTGAAATGACATATAATATATAATATGTAGAGAATAAAGATAACATTTTAAAATATATAAACATAAAAAAACATATGTATAAACTACTCATCTAAAGACAAAATAAGTAAAATTAAAGACTTGATTAAAGTTAGTAAAAAAAATACTTTAACCGTGTAACAGTTTTTATTAAGTAACAATTTTTATCAATTTAGTTTTAAAAATATGTATACTTGCAGAATTCCTAATATCTTCATCAACACAGTTATAAAATTTACATCCTTGGTAAAGAAAACTCATTTGATACATACTAGTTCTGTGAGAATCAGGCAATAAGAGATCTCTGGATCTAGTTTCATATAAATGGCTGACTTGATTTCTTACAAAATTTGATTTATTTTTGTAAACAAATAAACATACCTCTAAAATATACAGACTAGCAACAGTTAAAATCTTAAGATTTTTAAAAGCATCATAACAGGACACTCTGTAATTTAGATTCGACAAGATACGAACTGCATATTTTTGCAGTAAAAATACCCTAACCACATTACTGTTATTGCCCCAGTTCACAATTCCGTATCTGAGATGGGAATGAAAATTTGGCATAATATGGAGTTTTGAGAATAGCCTGGTCTGCAGTATTTAGACATAAACTTTAGAGCGTGGCAACTGGTCTTTAATTTCATAGATAAATTGTGAATTTGTTGAGAACATTGCATATGTTGATCAAAAGTAACACCTAATAACTTATTAGTATCACACGTTTCTATTTGATAGTAGGTACCATGGAAAAGTGTCAGATTATCCATATTATTATTTAAAGAAAATTTAATAGCAAGAGTCTTAGCATTATTTAGAATTAACTTTTTTTTGGGGCCAGCATATTATTCTTTCATAAACTTTTTCACTGATTACTGTGGCTTCAGATAAATTATTTCCTGTGATTAGAACATTTGTATTATCAGCATAGCATACCACATAAACATTTCGTATTTTTTCCAAGTAACTAATTAAGTCATTAGCAAACAATATATATATAAGAGGGGTCCTAAGATTGAGCCTTGCGGAATTCTTTTCTTATATTACAGGTATTGCTTTCTACTCCACTGGTCATTCTTACAATTTGTGTTCTATTGTCAAGGTAAGTGGAAAAAATTTCCAAAACAGCTCCTCGAACACCGTATCGTCCTAATTTGGCTTTGAGCAACTGATGATCAACCAGATCAAAAGCTCGTGGGAAATTAACAAAAAGACCTACAACGTATTTTTTTTTGTCTAACGCTTTGACAATTTTATGGTGAATATCAAATAATGCAGATTCGGAGCATTTATTTAAGGTAAAACCATGTTGTGAGGGAGAAACCAGCATAATTAGGCTTAAAAAAGCTAGTTAATTGGTCCTTAAGATGGAGTTCCAGAAGTTTTGAGAAACTATTTAGTAAACGATTATATGCATCACTGTTAGATTAAAGGCTTGTTCCAAGAGTCAGTTCAGACAGTTCAGAAATTTAATTTCCAATGTTATTGGTGAATTTACAAGACCATGATCTGTATTTCATCAAGTGGACCAATTAAATCAGAATATCAAACTCGGGACCATCTTGGATTATCTATTGGAACAAATTTTTAGTGTAGGGTTGATGTCTTCTTACTGCTGCTGTGTGCTGCAGCTTAGACGTAAAGGCATTGTGTGGATTCGAAAGAAATTGTTATTTGTACGATAGTAGTATGCCTTCGACCTCTTATACACGATGTTTATTCTTCTCGACTCCGCTTGAGGTGTTGTTTGGACCATTTACGGAGGGCGATTTGCTTCAATTCCAATGATAGGGTCATCAACACTGGTTAAAATATCAATTTTTTAAATCAAAAGGCAATTTGAGGGAAGCATTTAAGGATCATTTTAAAGTCTACTTTTCGTTATGAAAGCATACGCCAAGAGGCTCAGCAGACGCAAGAATATAGCCGTAGGCTTAGCAGAGACTTAATTATTTCCTAACCTAAATCGATATAATTTAGTAATAATTTTTAATGTTATGATCTTGATTTAAATTTAGGGATGTAGAAATATTTGGATGTAAGAAAAATATGAACTGGCAGCACAGCATTAATGTCATATCATAGACGCGAGAAGGATGAATAGGATTGTTTTTAAATATCTTTGGTGTTCTATGGATATATATACAAAAAGTTTTGCTAAATATGTAATTCTTGTTATTAAACGAGGTGTGTTAACGACCGTTTTAATAATAAATCGAATTAAAAGTGCATATAATAGAGTGGAATCTGAGACACTATACTCCATTTTTTAACACTATTACATAGTTACTCTCATAAACCTATATGTATATAGGAATCTGGTGCAACATAAAGAGTCTTAACAACTCTTGGGGTATTCAAGAGGGTTTATCATCCTTAGGTAATCGCAGCTCAGGTAAGTTTGTCTTTAAAATTTGCAATGTCATTGACTGCGGAATGGCTTGGTAAATATTTATTTTTCCATATTCTTAAATCATTCTGGAATGTACTTTTACATTTTAGGTTCAGCATTATGATCCGTAACATGTTTTGTAACAAATTTGATAAGTACGGTTGTTTCGTTTAAAGAAAATGGTATCTCGCTGTCTTCAAGTGGATTTAGTTTATTACAAACAGTGTGTAGAGAGGAATTATTTCACCTGTGTCACTGGAGTATCTAGTAATACTACCAGTGTCATCTATGAAGGCAATTGTTTTTTCTTTATTGACAAAGATAAACTCAACTTGTTCAACAGCGTCAACAGTTTTTCTTGTAGAAATTATTTCTTCAATAAAAAACAGAAAAAACTTTATTTCCTATTTTTATTTCTAGAGGACTTCCAGCCAAGTGCATGAACAATTTGTCCTACGTTTCGTCCGAGTTTTCGGACTTTTTCAAGGTTAAAAGCTAAAAATATTAAAAATAATGGTTTTACATAAGTCGTAAATTAGATTAGTGACAGAATGCATATCTAAAAAAGTGTTTTCTTACCTAATATAAATTTCCTATTTCAATTTCATTGTATGGGCGGGTTTTACTTTGTTTTTCATCATTTATTTATTTGATAGATATGTGATGTACGTGTAGTTCGACGAGTTAGGCAGAGAATGATCAGTATTTGGTGTTGTCGTTGATGTGTTTCTTTTTAAGAGTAGGTAATTATAACAGCTGAACTATATTTATGGTCCGAGTGACAGAGTTATTGTAAACATTCACATGATATTGGATAGCCGTTGAGAAGAGGTTTTGCAGTTAGTACATATACAGGATGTTTAAAAAATTGTTACTATTGAATAAGATTGCGATATATGCTACTTAGATTTTCTATATCTGTTTGATAATTTACTGTTTTTTTGTTGTTTTGTATTTCGGCCATTTCCAAAAACATGCGTTTTTTGGTATTTCTTTCTTTATGCAGTATGGTTGTATCCGGAAAGTTAAAACTGTGTGAATTATTTATGGCGTGTTCTGTTAATGCTGTGCTACATGAATTAGGAGTTGCTATGGAATTTCTAATTGATAATTTATGTTGATTTATACGTTTATTTAAATATTGTTGGGTTTGTCCAATGTAACACCTATCGCAATCTGAGCAATCAATTTTATAAATAACATGGGGTTTGATTTAATTTCTCTATTGGATCTTTTAGTTTTGAATATAATTTATTTTTTATGCTATTATCATTTCTGTATGCTAATTGTATGTTATATTTACCTAATTCTTTCTGAACTTTTTCTGATACTTGTGGTATGTATGGTGCCGATATGTATATTTTGTCTTTATTTGGATTGTTTTGATTTTTGTCCTGGTAGGTGTTGTTAAATATGGGTCCAAAGCAGTTAGGTTGTAAATCTATGTCAACTGGATTTTTATTGCTTTTGTTATTTATTATATGTATTCTCTTTTGGATATACTTATTCATAAAAGGTGGCGGGTAAAAGTTATTTAAAAGAATGTTTTTTGATTTTAATTATGTTTTCTTTGTGAAACAATTTATCTGATAGTAAAATGGCCCTGTCCACGAGGCTGTTTATAACACTAATTTTGTATTTATTACTAGTTTTTGATTGGAAGTTGGTATATCGTCCCGGGACCATAAAAAAATTTTTCGTTAATGACACATTTTTTCAAATCAGTCACTTTTTCTGAAAACTAATAATAATCATTGTCCTAGCTACAGTCTAGAAACATTGTAACTTGTTCGTGGAAAGAATTTATCAGCAATATTAAAACAATGAATACTGATTTATTTTATGCATTGTGTGTGGGTATCGGTTTTCCAGAAAAATCTCATTAAATCAACAAGTACAACTGGAACCACTGAAATAATTACATTTTAGCCACATTGCAAATACTTTTTTGTGTATTGATTTATTTTGAATTTGGTTTATGTTCTGTACAACCGCATATTTTAAAACGTAGACCTACGTTTTCCATGAATTTATTATTCGTACAGCCACCTATGTTTATTTGATTATGATTTTCATAAGAATTCCTAGCATCTCTGGCTTTATACTTTGATCTAAATTCTTTGAAAGTTATTTCATTCAGTATGCATGAAAAGCTATAGCAGCATCTGCAATATGCCTACTAGACGTATATATAGTTTTTAGATTCAATACATTCCAATTGGACCCCAAATTCTACCTGGCGTTCCCAGTAGACTAAACTAGAAACTAATTTAAGTTTTGAAACCAGCTTTACGTGAATTTATCGTCTATGGTTTGGTGGAATATTTTTCTTGGTCACTTTCAAATAGGATTGTTATAAGTACGTACATAATAGATGTTGGCTTAATACACTGAAACTTAAAATTAACCTCTCGAATGTATGGTGAAAAAGTGTAAACCGTATCTCATGCCTAATAAGTTTTAAGTTATGTTTATAAACTATGATCTCGTCCATGCAGTAGATTTATAGGGGTAAAGAATTATTTGAGCTTTCGGGTTTTATACTATTTTATTAAATTAAACTGTTACCGGCGTAATGTTTCAATCTTTTTTTTATCACCTTCAAGGTTACAGTCATAAAATATAAAATATACCACATAAATTAAAAAAACCCCCAAATTCTAAAACAGAAGCTGTAATGAAGAGAAAACCTGGACATACAACCACCTGCCATCTGCATGAGTTGAAATTCTAATTCAGAGGCAAATAAATAGTACCTAGCGCGCTCTTGTTAACTACCTCATCGTACCAGGTAGCGCAGGTAAGTCAAGACTCTGCTTAAAAATAATTAAGTAAATGGAAACAAATTCTTATTATCAGGGAAAGGAAACTAGACCGGGGTCTAGTACCGGTAGCTCCTACTCTCTCATATGGTTGATAGAACGACGTAGGTAAACAAATAAAATCAAACGTATAAAATGAATAACAAAATACATACCACTTGATACAATGTATTATTCAGAATGACTGAAGTCTGCCATCACATTAGCATACGTGGCCACAATTAATATTCGTTCTGCAATCGCGGTTGTTAAATTTGAGCAATTTGATCCATACAGGGTGAGCAAATTTCGACGTATGTATAGGGTAACTCGGTAACTGTAAGAGATACAAAAAAATGGGAGACACATTCTCGATTTCTTTTTTAAAGACAAATTCACTGGCGGAAATAAAAATTAGCTATCGTCTTGTTTTCGAGTTATAAATAAAAGTTCGATTTTTTCGACTTTTAGACACGTCAGTTAATATCTTGGTTGTTTGTAAAGTTATGAAAAAACAACTTTTACATTCTTGAGGCACTTCTTTCTGTATAATGCAGGGGCGTCGAGAAAATTAAAAAAAAATTTGCAATTTCGAGTTGTGGCATAAAGTTGTGTTTTTATAAATGGGAATCATAGTTGGCTATGGTTTAGTTAAAAAGGAAATCTTTTCTCTTTCAAACTTTATATCATATGTGGGGTCGCTTTTGATGTGTACGTATAGCGAAAATAATCTTTTAGTAGATTACTTTTTTGCGTTTCTTTATATTTATTCCAAATAATAGGCTTGTGACATCTTTGACAGTTTTTATCCTTTTGTCAGTAAATTGCATATTAATAATTTTGTTTCCTTCACAATTACACCCCATTTAATCGTAAAAGTGAAGATGTCTTACGAAAATTACGAGAAATATGGTATGCTAGAATATTTTATTCAAACTAATAATAATTGTGATATTGCATCCGAAATATATTTCAATCGCTATCCAGATAGAAGACAAACTAATTAAGGTATTTTTAAGAGGTTAAAAAAAATCTCATTAATTGTGGGTATTGAATGATTTATGTTTTGTCCAGTTTCTACTTATAATTCAAAAACAAAAAGTATATTGTTTTCTTTTCACTCTTATTTTTCATTGTCTCATATTTCTTAAAAAAAATATTACAAATCTCACAGACGACAAAAAACGCGCTAGTCAGTAGTTGCACAACAGCTTATAGTTTTGAAAACCGTGTATATGCCGTGACTGGTTCTTTTTTGTGACAGATTTAGATGAAAAGGGCAATTTGTAGATTGAATGTGAAATGGGACCCCCCCCTAGTAACACTAATGGATTAATATGGCATAAGTTAATAAATTTAACTGAAACGCTGCCATCAGCATTAATTATTAAAACAGATGAAAGCTATCTACTAAAAAATAAACATTTTGTGTCAGGAACTAGGTGGCACCCCTTCGTGGGAACACACAGGATTGCAGTGCTAAGTAGCTGCTCTGCTGTCGGCTTGGTCGTATAGATCAGATCCTGTAGACAAGTATAATATGAACGGTATGAACACAACTCTATGTGATTAACTTTACGATAGTCTGCAATAGTCATGCTAACATGATTTAATAAACTTCATGATAAATTATAGTTATGCCTAACGATACTTTAACATGAATTGTAATTTGTATGGTTTACCAATTTACCAAATTACTTCCTATATTTAACAATTTGTTTTGTAGACCTTCTCTGCCCTTCTCTATTTATTTATAACAATGTACAAACAATCCCTAACAACCGTCAAAATAATTTCATGAGTTTGTTTCCAGACTGGGTTTTCGGAGCTTTTTAGAGCACAATTAGACCCTTCCAGTGACGTAGTAGCTTTTACCGGAAATGGGGAAATTCAAAGTTCCTAATTATACATCATTCCATTAATTTATTTACTTTTACTTTGCTGTTTCTTCTCTACAGGAAGAATATTTATTTCTTTTAAAGTTATCCTTGAATAAATTAGCTACAGTTTGAAGTATGAATACATAATTTCCCCCGTAGAATTTCCATAACCATGTACGTCACTTCGTCACTTTTAATTGACTGGAGGTCACTGATATTCTTGTCTGCTTTCGGTGACAGAGCAAGCTTATTCTTATTATTGAAACAGGTTATCTCAAAGAGTATTAAAGTGATACATCATTTTAATACCATTGATTGAGATATCCTGTTTCAGTATGTCCAACATATCGATATCAACGTCCACCGGTTATTTAAAAGCGACGAAACTGTTCGTTCAGTTCATCTATCCGTTGTTGACACTCGAAAGGAATGCAAAGAGAAATTTGCTGTGATGCCATTGTTAACTTTTAAAATTCGGGGTAATAAAAATTTGAGAATTCGAATTAACACAATTAAAAGTGCAGTAAAACAATAAATTCTAACATACTCTTCACCATATATTTTATGCGCTTTGTTCCCCTTGCTCTTCATATGGAAAAGTTCAACAACGGATGGGCGCACTGTATTATGTATATTCATTCATTAGATCTCTGTAGATATTAAGTAAATGCAAAATATATCACGTACGAGTATACTGCAAGACTTTCCTGCTTATCTTTGCTACTTATTAACGTATATCAAAATGTCTGGAGCAGGGTTGTAGAATTTTCTTCAGAGATATCAACAAAAAACTTAAAAAAATATATATTTGGAATTAGAGGAGATACAAAGATAACCTCACGTAAAATAAATATCCATTCATCATTATTGCACATAAAAGTACAAGAACGACGTCGGTACAACATTTGTGTATGTATGTACCCACAGTATACATTTATATACAACATAATCATTGTATGTTTATCGCAGTGTTTGTGAGATTTTGAAAAAGAAAAATTGTTTCCCCTTTGGTAGGAGCTCTCTGAAGATATTTATTTTGCCGAAAATATTATGGAAATGTCTAATTCAGAGATCGGAAATATATGTCGAGTTTTCAAATCCGGCAGTTATATAAGTTCTCAAAGAGCCTTCATATAATTGAATTAATTGATATCTATGCGTTTATTTATATACCTGTAATATATGCACCAACTCGGCAACCAGTATTGTGGCAGGAAGCCGAGATAGATATTATATTAAATATACATAACTTTAAAGGTTCTCGCAACTAACGTTACGTAATGGGAACGATCCGTCTACCAAGCATTCTCCAAAGTGGGGAATAGTTATTACGTAGCAATTACTATTCCGGAACCTTCCCTGTTGCGTGTTTCCAACTAGATTATTATGTAACCGGAACGTAACCAAGTAGTAAAAATGACTAACTTTTAATGGTATGAGAGCAAACTATATTTTCCTCTCTTTCGTTCGAATAGCAAAATATAATGTATTGCAATCGGACTTACTGATTGTGAATTTGAAGTCAATATGTCCAAGTTAAATCGATTGAATGAAATATATGTAGAGGAGAAACCATGATGTTTTACATTTACCCTGTGTGGAAATTAAAATGACTTGTTGCCTTCTGTAAAATGTTTACATGATACTTCCGTAAAAAAAGACGCGCTCTCTAGAAATTTGTTTATTCAAAAAAAATTGATCAATAATTTTGTTTGTAAATGACCATATTTAATAAAAAAATGGTTTTCAGAATTATATTTTTATCTATGTCAATATGGCGTCATCATTCAATATTAGTTTACCAAAAAGTAGCAAAAGCGACGTATAACGTCATTTTTTTGGTAGCTTTAACTTTGCCTCTACTACGCTGCTACGAAAAGGTTACTACAATGTTCCCACGTACTTTACGACCCTCACTTTTCAGTCGGTAGAGCTGGCTGATCCAATTCTCCATTCATATAATATAAGAACATACAATTTTTTTCCTGGGCTCGCAGAACGACCCTCTGTCAACCTTCAGTCGTGCATAATTCTCTAACATAGGCGCGCGGTCCAATATATAAATTCACAAAATATATTTATATAATACTGCACGCTTATGCTAGAATTTTTTATGTGCTTATATGAAATGAATGGGGTATTGGTAAATTTTATTGTTTGGAAATGACAACACGTTAATGACTAACTAAACATCAAGAGGTGACAGATGGAAGTGTTATTAGCGAAAATCAAACAATTAACTCGAGGATTTACCTTGAATACCAATAATGTGGCGAAAATCTTGATTGCCCAAAGCGGACACTATTATCCATATTTTCTGTCATCTGATCACTCATGTATTCGTAAATTTTCTAACTTCCCTATGTTATTCATTTGTCTGAACTTTCCGAATTTATTCAGTGGGCGAAATTCTTATTAATAACAATAAATGGTAAATCACAAACAATCACAATCAAATTACATTCTTTACTTCAATATTTGTTGGTTCTTTACGATTTTCCGATTTTCCCGACAATTTTCCTAACCTGGTTATTTATCTATTTCAACGAATAAAGGAGGGATCCGCAACAATTTGTTAAATTGTTAACTTGACTTAACTGCAATATAACTTTTCTATAAAAGGTCGATGAATGCCGGAAAATCTTTATTATTGTTTTACTGCTTTTAGGCGCCATGTTCGATTAGTTCCGAATTAGAAAGTGTCGACTTAATGTCGCTAACAAGTTAACAACTTTAAAGCTCCAGAAAATGCTCCGATAACGTTACAGGAACTTTAAAGAGAACAGTTTCAGTTATCATTACTTTGAAGTGATTCTCTGTTAACGCTGTGTAGTCGACATTACTACTAATTCCCACTTTAAAGTTGAAAATGCCTTAAAATAATGCAGAGTAGTATCCGCCACGCTGCACATAATGCAGCAGTTACTTGAATGTATACCTGAATTCAGTAGAATTTACGTAATTGTTAATACACGGGCATACCACAAGGTGAATTTTACACTAAAGTCGCAAAATTAGTGACAGTTACGTAATGCCTACTATATTAAAATTCCGATGCCAGTTCCCGTCACTTTGGTGCTAGTTGGGATTGATAGATATGTATAATTATTAATATTAATTCGGAATGTTGACATTAAATGAGAATATTTACAACTTACATATTAAATACCAAAGAGATATAGAGCATGCACAAAAGTTACAAAAAACGTTTAAAACAAAATGTCCACCTACTATACAAGTTTGGCACTTAAATTACGACAGCAAATAGGAAAGTACGCACTAAAACCGATTAGGCGATTTACACCACTCAATAGTCCTATCTTAGAACGACTGAACATGCATTTTTCAAGCTAACCCTTGGTAACTTATGATGCGACGTTGTCATATGCCTTCGCTTATGCACCTCTCTAAGAATTATTGAAGTACAAAAAATTCTTTCCAAAACTCTTTGGCGAACAAAAAACTCGTATTGGATTTTTTTTCTATTACTTTTAGAGTAATTAACTTTTAAAAATCAAAATTTGTTTAATTTGTTAAATTTTCGACACTTGCCACATAAAACTTTTTTTCTTATGTTTAGTCCAATATATCACCCAATAAAATTATGGCAATCATACTTCTAATAAAATAAAATAATTTTATTTATTTTTTTTTAATTTTTCTATCTTACCTATACAAAGTTTATACCACTGAAAAGAGAATTAAAAACTGCACCAGAAAAACAATAAAAATTTTATTTAAAAAAAATACATTGCATCTCAAAAGTCGCCGACGAACAAAAAATGTAAATGGCACCCGCAGACACACAAATCAATTTAACCCCTAAACCATTTTTCAAAAAATGTTTCCTGGAAAAGTTTCAATGATTAATCATTATTTTCCCAAACCCTGTACCTAATTCTATGTAAATACTTTACAAGCCACCTACATAAATCGGAAATCTAAAAAGCTTGCATTTGTTTGAGAAAGAGGACGGGCCATAGAGTTTAAAGTAGATTCCTAGTCAATATAAATTGCAAGTATTAAATTTATTAAAAAATAACAATTTGCACTTTTTAACCTCTAAACACTGTATAAATTAATTTTTTGTTTGATCATAATACAATTAAGAGAATTTAGCATTTAAGAGTTAAACATCGCAAAGAATGACTAAATTTAACATAAGCCTCTTAAAGTACCTGTTAAGAATTAGGAGAGTAGATATAGCTGTAGAGAGTAAGAAATTCTCGACCTGTAAATATAGCACGATTTATCATGCAAATGAGAGAGTCATAACTTGAAGCCCATGTTAAAAAGAAGGCCTATCCCTTTAATTTGCATTTTTCCCAAATCATTTATATATCCCGGCTATAAAACAGTAAACACAGCGCAGCAGACACCAGTGCGATATCCGAGACCGGCACCGCGACGGCCATAAGTCTGACACACAATACACTGGACGGGATCATAAACATTGGCTTATGCCACTGTAAAGCTTACTCGACTCTCCAAACCACAGGGTATCGGACTTACACCTGGGTTTTGCTTTACTATACAGACTGCAGCTTACATTATGGCGGTTTGCAGGGAGAAAAATAGATGAAATACAGATGATCTGTGCTTAAAACAGTCGCATGCAAATAACAGAACAATTGAATATTTCTTTTACTTCCTTAAGTTTTTATTGCATTTTAGATTAAATATTCTGTTTGTCCACCAATGTAAATTTTTTAACAAGTTTGGGTAATTCTCTCTTTTGTCAAATATGCTTATTTTGGAATAATAAAACCATAACTTGATTTATTTAAAAGAAAAACAATAAGAAAATGGGCAGTAAACAAACTTCGTTTGCCTTAGGCAGATCTTTGAATATAGGTATTTAAAATATTTTTTTACTGAACGTTTGAAAAAATGGAAATAAAAAAAGTTCTTGTAAGTGTTATGAAATATAGTTTTTCCCTCTTCTGATCATGCCATCTATATTCCCTGCAAATATTGATTGTACTCTGTATATGCAGAAAGTAGAAGAAATATGCGCATATACCTTCTGTTACCTAAAATGAATATATTGAATATAAAGGGTAACGGCATTTATCAGTGACACGTTTCAAAGTGCAACTACTTGTTTGTTAATTAAAACAAATGAACAAAGTAATATGCCAATTAGCTGGAAAAACATTACAGTTCTTAATTAAATAATTATTTTTTAAAAATAATGTTAGGCAAGTGTCTGCCTCAGGTTCCAATGCCTTCTCCTAGCCGCTGGTGAAAATTCCTTCATTCAATAATTCTTGGTTTATCAATCAAATTTCTCGCACAATTGCGTCCTTCAGTTCGTTTATGATTAATATACACTCTAAACTTCAAGTAGCCCCACAAAAATAATTGGGATATATAAGGTCAGGCGACCTTGGGGGCCAGTTAATATTGCCGCGTCGGGAAATAACGCTCTCAGGGACATTTGTCTTGATACATTCATTGCAGCAGCAGCGAAACATGTTAACGTACCGCTCTGTATCTGTAAAGATACTGTTTGTCCATCTTCTTCAAAAAATATGGACCGAGAATAATTCCAGAAACAGATACACCGCACCAAACTGTAACTTCTTCTGAGTAATGTGGTTTTTCAAACATTTGTTGGGGCTGGCCGAAGGCCCAAAATCTACAGTTTTGCTTGTTAATATTTCCTGATAAATAAAAATGTGCTTCATCAGGCATAATGAGTGTTTAAAATATCGACATGTTAATCGATAATATTGTGAAATTGAATACTAAACTTTAATCTTGTTTGAAAATCTGATGGCAAGAACTTTTGCAGAAATTGATTTTTGTAAGGATGCATTCCAAGAATTCGTCTGAGACTGAGATTGGATAACTGCATGCGGATTTGATTGCAGAGCGTTTTGGACTTCTTTGTATGGCTAAGCACGCTCTTTCAATGATTTCAGGAGTGCAAACTGTTCTCCTGTGAATCCTGGGATTGGATTTAACGGTACCGTTGTTGTTTAGCAAATGCTGCTACCAGTTCAAAATCGTGTTTCTTGATGGAATTCTTCCACGCCTAGGCACAGTAAATTGAAGGCGAAACCGTCTCTGAACTTCTGTGATTGATTCACTTTTAAAGTATGCATTAACGAAAAACACATGATATTGGTCAAGCCAGTGAAACATTGTTAGCTTAATTTTATAAACACCGTAATGACAATAATGTTTTTGAACTGTCATATTGTAACAAAAAATAGGTGCAGCCGCCCTAGATAAATGTTATAATGTTTCATTGCGTTCCTTAGCATCAAACAAATTAATCGTAGCCTTTGGCTTACTGCAGCATAGTGTGATGGTATCGGTATATCCATATATGTCAAAAAACTGCGTCATATGTGCTTTAGGCCTGGTATATCTATCTTCTGGTAGAGTGGCTGTTAGTTAACAAACAAATTTATATTAATTATTACGTCCCTACTATTGCAAAAAACTGGCCACAGTGAAGTATATTTTCGTATGGAGTAACTGTTCTGCAAAAATAGATTAATAGTAACTATTTGTTCACTGGTTTAACAATTTTAGTCTCAAATTTATCTGTTTGGTAACTTTACCAGGAGGTGGATATACTAGCCTTCAATAAAATATTCTTCTAGAATGGAATGGAAAAATGATAACGCTGAAAATTTTTTTTGCTAATTATTATTTACTACTTTTATAAAACTTATCATAGATAAGTACAACATATATCTTTTTAAACGATTATTTTCCAGGCTATTTGCCAAAACGCTGAAACTTGGATTACAAAAAAGATAATATGCACATTATGTGACTGACTGAATAATGTTATTTTTAATTCCAACTATTCTGTTCAGTAAAACAAAAAATAAATAAAACAAAAGGTACTCACCAGTTGAACAATCACTTTAAATCTTTAAAACATCTGCCGACACGTGTTTCTGCTTTTAGCTTCGTCTGGACAGCTCATTTAAAGGATGCCAAGTAACTAAATACTAGTAAACCCCAATGTAATAAACATTGATGGTTTCAGAGAACAGGGTAATTGAAATTATATAGCTGACAAATTTTTTTTGCTAATTATTATTTACTACTTTTACAAAACTTATCATAAGTAAAACATATATCTTTTTAAACAACATTTTTCAGCGTTATTATTTTTTTCGTTCCACTCTATATTTTAAATTTTTATCAAGAAGAGGAAACCTAATTTATTTTTATTTTTAAAATATTCTTGTATCTGTATGTTAAGAATGAAGAACAAAGTAACATTTTAAAATGTGTCAGTAATAAATGCCGTACCCTGTACATAATATGAGTCAATATTTATATAAAATGTATACATAAGCCTTTCTGCATACTATACTTTAGTCATACACCATAAGCATATTAAATACATAAATAGGAACGAGCACAGTATATGCAAAGTGTATTTGAAGATGAATCTGCCATAATCGTTTATTCATATGTTTTACGCATATACTTTACGTGTGGGATGCGTTGCGCCCCTTTGCTTAGCGACAGGTGTACACCACTAGTCAGATCTCCTGATTAAATTATTATTATTATATAAGCATCAATAATATTTTGAATATAATTTCTAACAACAACGATAAACAACTTCACAAGCCAACTTTAGTTCCGTCTTATAATATCAATATCACAACCGATTGATTGAGTAGTAGAACGCCTGGTTGCCACTTGATCAAGGGGTGAATAGAGATAAAGATCTGCTACTTCTGACAGTTTCTTTGATGTTTGAATGCCTCTTTTTATCAAGTTTATCGACCGACGACGTAGCAAGAATAGTTTCAGCTACACTAATATTACCATTGTAATAAAGTAGTTCAAACTATCTTGAAACTTTTATTAAACAAATGTAACATCAATTTACTGTTGATTTTCTTAATTGTGGGAAGATAAAGTTTTTTCTACATGGTTTAAACAATTAGTAATTGCATGTTGTACCTATTTAGTCTTAGCTGCGTTTTCTCCTGTTTTTATTCAAACATTGTATTTTTAAAGAAGGGTTAGTGACATATCTCCAAAAAAACAATTATACAGCTACGAACATAAGTTTTGGAGTTATTGCTTTTCATCGGCCTAGCGGAGTTGAGCAATTGGATCTAGGATGGTATAGGTCAGTATCATAAATCTCTATGTGATAGTAGAGTACTAACGAGTCAATGCTAAAAATATTTACTAGTGAGCAATTGCAATTAAAGCAGTATCACTTCTCTTCGTGTGATATTGATTACATAAACCATCAAAAAGTGTGTCTGGCTACTTTATTTAATCCTCAATTAAATGAAATGAGAGGATCATGTCTTTGGTATCTTGTATTTAGATATAACTTTCAGTATTTATAACTATTTGTATATTAGTCTTACCTCTCTATTGGAATGCTTTGCTAGTTATTTTAACTGTCGTTAATACCTTTATTAGTCAATAATAGTACATTGTGTATCTAGTAGTAAAAGCAATACATTCCCTGACGACGATGTAAATTATTGGCCCAGGCGTTAAGCCGAGGCCAACAAGCATTGAATGAAGTCTAGAAATGTGCTTTTATTACGAGGTACACATACTATTTTTTCTGAAATCGCAATCAATATTATTATAAATTAAGGAAATTTTATTAATGCACAACATTTTTTCATTACAATCTAATTGCTTATGAAATCATTTCCTTGAAAATCACTTTATTTACTGCTGTGATAAAAGTAAGATTCAGTGCTTATTTTGCTTTAATACTTGTAAGTTCTAAAAAAATATTAAAAAATATTTAAAATGGATGGACAGTGGTGATGATGTCCAGATATTTGGGAATTTTCCATAAATCTAAAACCAAAACGAAGAAATTGATTCGAAGCATAATACAGAAATGATCGGCATTTCAAATCGAATAAATATAATAATAAATTAAAAGAGTATTGACAAGTGAAAAATTAATTAAAAAAAAAGAAAATGATCAAGTCACCAAAGCTGGACCACTTTATTAGCCCTTTGATTTGTAGCTGGCCATGTTCCACAGTTATGTGTCTTGTTTTTTGTTTAAGTTTAGTTTTTTCATGGAATCGTCCTGTATTGTATTATTAAACCAAGCACAACGATAATTTGCTATAGTCCACTACGACGTTAACAAAGAGATTGAGTAATTTTTCCGAATTAACGTGTGTAGAGCTTTGGATATCAACAACTGAATTTTTTATACATTAACTCATAACAGATGTTATACTGCAGTTATAAACAAGACAATACACGATTCTGTTTGTAAGTTGTTTCAAATTCAACCTGTACGTTCTTAAAAATAGCAATAAAACCAAGCAAAGCAATAGCAACTCAATTAACGTACACATTTTTTATTTACGCCAATATATTTATAGCACCCCCGTGAACCGGATGCAATACAGATTACTTCAATTCCCAATAGCTTAATTTTGCTTTTCGTTTGATAGGCTTGGAGTATCCTCCAAGCTATTTTCCTCACCATCTTTTCAATCAATAGGTATTGTCAATTTCAGTTAAACTGAATTAAGATTTAATCAAGAATAATTTGATTTGTTGGATATTGAAAATTCCAGCTTGTTTCAAAGAGCCTTCCAGACCTAATGTTGTATTCATAAAACACCACAAAGCATAAAATCTTGTATCTTATAATAAATGTATATTTTAATCAAAGGTAGCTTGTTTTATATGATAAAATAAAAATGCGAAAATTTATAACTCATAAAAATACTATTATTTTAAAAATTAGAGTGCAGTTATTTATTTTATCATTATCAAATATTCAGGAGTACAGGTATCGTTGTTGGGTTCAATCAGATACAAAAGAAGTAGGTAGTTGCCTATGTATAAACATATTAATAAAGGAGGAGAAATTTAAACTATGCATTTTACATAAAATATGAATCTATAATAATTCATTGTAACTAATTAGTGAGTAGAATTAATTATAATTCTCGGAAATTAATTTACGTGAGCAAAATATGAACTGGCAGATCAATGTGTAGCAAATTTGATTATCTATCAGATCATTATTTGTTGCAAAAGCATCTATTTTCATAGCAATATGTGCAAAATGGCAGCAGTGTCTTTGAACATGTTATGTCATAATTTTTGTCCCTCTGATATTATTAACTACTACTACTTGTAGTCTTGTTCTATTAATAACTAATAATTTTTCGAATTGTTTTTTTACAAGCGTTGATTTTCAAATGTAGCTCATTACAAAAATCTTCACATTCTCATAGATTGTCCTCAACTATTTTGATTTCATATACAGTGTGGAAATTAAGTAACGCATAAATTCAGTAATTCCGTTGATATTAATTTTTTGGAAAAAAATCTCGAAGGAATATAGCGATTTTAACTTCGGCAAATATTTTCAGTCTAATTTCAGTTTTTTATGTCATTTATTTTTTAAGTTATGACGTAATCGACTTTTTTTTAAATGACAACCTATATTTTTTATTATTGATTTTGGTAGTAGATTTTATTCTGGTTCCGACCGTATAAAATTTTCAATATGTTATTATTTGAAAAAATCGAGAAAAACAGTCTTAAAGTTCAAATAATAAAAATTCATTAAATTGGGTAAATTTATCTAGTTGCCGGTGTATCACATTAGTTACGGCTGTCAGATTTAAATAATTTGTAAATGTCACAATAGAATAAGTGTTATTATTTTGCTTTTTCTAAATTAGAAAAACTATTTTATTAATAAGAATGGTACAGTTGAGCGACAAACAGAGAATTGATGTGTTAATAATGATTGGTTATGGCGACAGAGCTACGACACATCAAGAAGTGTGTCATCTTTTTTAGAGAAAAATACCCGGATCAGCCCATAAATCAATCAACAATTAGTAGGATTGAAAAAAAATTTCGGGAACATGGCGTTGTAAAGAATATTCCAAAAACTGGACGTCCGGCGACATTAAATGAAGATGCACAACTTGATGTGCTACTAGAAATTGAAAACAATCCACATTCAACTAGTAGAAGCATTGCTTTGAACCACAATATAAGCCACACTACAGTTCTAAAACTTTTGAAAGTTCAAAAATTCCACCCATATAAGGTGCACTTGGTTCATGAGTTGACAGAAGATGACTTTGATCGTAGGCAAGAGTTTTGCGAACAAATGATGGAAATTTGCAACCGCGATCCAATATTTTTCCAGCGTGTTTTATTTTCGGATGAAGCAACATTTTCTTTAAATGGCCATGTCAATAGACAGAATTGTAGATATTGGGCTAGGGACAATCCCCATTGGATGCAGGAAAGTCATACCCAATATACTCAGAAAGTTAATGTTTGGGCAGGAATTATTGGTGACAGAATTACAGGTCCATTCTTTTTTTGAAAACAATTTGACTGGAGATAGATACCTGCAATTTTTACAGTTGGAATTGATGTCTGCATTAGCTGCATTATTCCCCAATGCAAATAACCCTGACCTACCAAATAATACCATTTGGTTACAACAAGATGGCGCTCCACCTCATTAAGCAATTATTGTGCGACGCTACTTGGACCAAGTTCTCCCAGCAAGATGGATAGGGAGAAGACGTCAGATAGAATGGCCGCCTAGGTCTCCTGATCTAACACCATTAGACTTCTTTTTATGGAGGTACTTAAAAAGTAAAGTGTACAACAATCGACCCAATAATTTAGACGATCTCAGGCAAAGAATTCAACATGAGATAAGGTTAATATCGCCTCAAACTATTCAGAATGTGAGAAATGAATTTTATAATCGTCTTGGGTATTGTCAAATGGTACAGGGTCGTCAATTTGAACATTTAGTGTAAATGTAATTTAACAACTGCTATTTCTGTGCTTATTTTTGTATTTGATGATATTGTTAGATTTTTTTCTGGTTAAGCAATTTAGTTTCTTTTTATACTAATGTTTGCCTCACGAAGTTATCGTTATTACTAACTTTGAATTGAGCAGATAATAAATTTCTAGTTCGATTTTTCAACTATTTGTATAATTTCAAAATAAAAACGAATGTGCCGTCGATAACTTTCCGTCAAACTTAGGCAACTAGATAAATTTACCCAATTTAATGAATTTTTATTATTTGAACTTTAAGACTGTTTTTCTCGATTTTTTCAAATAATAACATATTGAAAATTTTATACGGTCGGAACCAGAATAAAATGTACTACCAAAATCAATAATAAAAAATATAGGTTGTCATTTAAAAAAAAGTCGATGACGTCATAACTTAAAAAAATAAATGATATAAGAAACTGAAATTAGACTGAAAATATTTGCCGAAGTTAAGATCGCTATACCTCTTCGAGATTTTTTCCAAAAAAATTAATATCAACGGAATTACTGAATTTATGCGTTCTTAATTTCCACACTGTATTTAGAAACAAATCGGCCGTGATTGATATCAACTTATGCATATCTAAAAACATTTGTAAATCGAATGTCCAATGCTCATTATACTATTTATATTTAGAAAAGATCAATCCTCCTCCCGATCATATCCCACACGTGTTCTATTGGTAATAAGTCCGGTGAACTAGATGGTCTTTGAAACAGGTCAATATTAGCATCATATAGAAACTCCATAATAATCCTAATGATGTATGGCTGCGCATTATCCTGCTGGAAAATGGGATTTACTAATTCTTGAAGCTATGGCATTAACACTGGTTCCAGCACGGTATTAATGTAACGAATGTAATGTTGCTGGAATAACTACTAAGGAGATATACTTCCATTGAACAAAGCCCCCCACACTATCACACCTTGAGTGAGAGCTGTATGTCCTTATACAGAAAATTGCAAATTTATTATTTCTCCAGGGTATCTTCTGACCACTCTGCGACCATCATAAACCCATAAACAAAATTAAGATTCGTCACTAAAGACCACTCGATTCCATTCCTCATTCCAATGCACCCTTTCGTTACACTACTCTAGTCGTGCTGTTTTATGGCATAGAGTTAGAGGTAAACAATGAAATGGTCGGTATGATCTCAAACCAAAAGATCCAATTCTTCGATTGGTCGTATTGAGATTTGTTGATCAGTTAAACCTCTCATCTATTACCAGCTTCCCTTGTTGACGAAAAACGGTTGCTAAGAGTCACAATCCGGAGAGCACGATCTTCAGGAACAGTGGTGCGTCTGAGACATCTGAGTCTTAAACGACATAATTCTTCACCATTTTCTGTCTATCGTCGTCAACATGGAAAAAACATAGCGACACTGCGGCCCACGTGATTAGCAACATCACGATTAACTAAGCCGGCTTCTCGTAGCCCAATTATTCAACCACGTTCAAAGTCGGTTAACTGCTAGAAATTTGCACTTTGTCAAATGGGGGGCATATTTTACACTCTACTAAGATTAATTAAGCCCACTGAACTCTATTCACTTAAACTTTGCAGTGTTCGGCTGGATTTAAGTGAGAAAAACGTCCAACTATGCCCGATGATTATGAAATAAATTAAACATGAAAATGAACCGCCATAGAAACTTTGCACTTGTGTACATTTACCTGCCTTCTTCACCAAGAATCAGCGCGCATTTTGTTCTCTATCCTGGCTAATGCTACAAAGTTTAAGTGAACAGAGTATAGTATGCTTTATACTGACACTTAAATAAGTTATGTGGAAATAAAAACAAAAAATTGTTTTACGTCAATACTGATGATCACTTGTTTAACACTGATTTTACATAGTTGAGGGATTCTAAAATTGTGGTTTTTCAGAAAAATAAGCCAGAATAACTGTTTCTGTTTACGTTATTTGCCACACCATTCTTCAAATCTCTTGATTTTTCAGGTAATAAACTCAAGATTTCTGCTTCCGCAGCATCTTCAATATCTGATGGAATGCTATCTGAATCACTGATCATGGTTTTTCTTAAAAGTAGACCTTTCGAATCGACAGACTAGTATTATGTAGGTAATTGGATTTATCTAGGGTCTGATGGAGGGTATTAAAGTTGGCCCTCTTCAATGTTGGCAATAATGGAAATGTGTATTTTTAAATATATTTGCGTATTTTTATGGGAAAAAAATTGTTACGATCTCATAAATATTAGAATTATGGTTTTGGATAAGTTTTATAAGAAGAAATCATGTGATTATATTCTTTATATTCTTTATGAAAATATTATGAAACAAGTTCAACTGACGACCTTGATAACTAGTTGGTCTCAAGAAATGATCTCTGTGATAAACAGATATATAGGTAGATGTTTTACTGGTGTTACTATACGGAGGTGTTTACACACGTCATGTTTGGTGCTAAAATAACCTAGTTAATATGATAAAATTTATAGAACTAAAATCAAAAGTATGTTGGACAAATTAGACAATCAATTCAATCTAGATTTAAGGAGCAGATGGCTCATCTCAAATATGGTAGAACTGATAAGTCTAGCGTTGTTCAACATGTTTTAAGAGCAACCATAAAATCGATGGTAGATACTTAAGAAAAAATTAGGGATGTAGCAAATACCAGAGAGCTGGATGCATTTCAAAGTTTGGAAATTACAAACTGTAAAACTAGTATGAATAGTCACAGAAGGCCAATCACTTATAGTCCGATCTATTGGTTAGTTAATAAAGGTTCACCAAACTACAACAGTAGTTTAGGTATAGTTGAGGAAACCTACATTATAACAGGACGTGCGGGACAAGACGCGACATGTGACGGAAAATGTATAACATATGACATCTTCCGTCTTCTACACCGCTTACATTAAAGCGAGAACGATGATTGTTGTGTTTGTTGGCACGCGACCAAGGAGAAGTTTAGATTACATGCTGTGATACTTCAGAACAACACTTAATTTTCTAACAGTGATGATATATTTCTATGTATAATATTATAAGATAAATAATAATTATTTAATATCTGTTTATTTGCTGGAGTGATTTTGAAAATATTTTAAGAAAGTTATCGTGTTGAAGTGAGTTGTGTAATAGTGTAATATGAATAATAACTATTTTATATCTACTAATTTGCTGGTGTGTTTTTGAAAATAACTTTAAGAAGGTTATCCGTGTTACAGTGACTTGTGTAATTAGTGTAATATAGGTAATAATTATTTTATATCTGTTTATTTGCTGGTGTGTTTTTGAAAATAATTTAAGAAGGTATTTGATGTAAAAATTTCGACCGTGGGAGGCCTATACGTCTGCATCTCATTGTGTTTGTGAAAATGAAAGTAATAGTGATTACAGTGATAAATAAAATCAAAGTTCATTAGTGTTTTCAGTAAGAAAAAATCGGTTACATTTGAACGAGCAAACGAAACAAATTTGCCTTAATGTTTACAATAATCTTTTTACAATAATCTTTTGAGTTGCAAATTTTTTTAATGGAACATGATCTCTAGTATGAGGAAAATTATAATAAAGCATAACTGTTGAAAGTGCTGCAAACAAAAAAAGAATAAGTATATTATAGATAATGTAGCGGAGAGATATGGCCAGAAAGTGTTGAGATTACCGCCATATTTCGGTATTTTCAACCCAATTAAATTAATTTGGTGTAAATTGCAGAAAAATGCCAAAAAATGAAATATTTTTCCGAATTTCCAAAATGAAGTGTCGAAAATTAACAAGGAACACTGGGAAAAAAATTAGGAAAGTAATTACAATTGAGGATGATTATTTAAAAATTGCCAAATTTCATATAAATAGTTAGAAATAAATTTATTATAAATTTAAAGGAGGGTAGTAGTTCATCTGAAAATGAAGGAGAGGGTGAGAAGGGTGAGGATTCAAAGGAAGAAGCAATGTGATGTGAGGTAAAGTGAAGTGATGTGAAGTGAAGAAGTGAATCGACTGCATTATTTAATTCCGTTTTTGTGCTTTCGTAGTCCAGTGATTGAGAAACATTCTTTTTCAGGATGTTATTATTTATTAATGTTATTTTTTTTATTTGGACAAAAATATGTCTCTGTTTTTATTGTAGTAATCACTTTACTATTCGAATTTATTTTGAGTTGTTTTATTGAGACAAATATTTGTTTCTGTTACTATTTTGAGAGTATATTTTTTGTTCTTATTTTGTTTTTAAAAGTTTCTTGTTACTTTTTAAATAATCTCTTTATTCTATACTAATATTCCATACCCATCCTTTCCCGGCAAGAAATGCTCACACCTCCTCGCGGTTCTTGCTGGGTAGTAACAATTTATATTAAATGAATACTTTTATTTTTTGTACAATTGTTAAATTGTTGCTAGCTAAACTCACAAAAATCTACATTAAAAAGTAAACGAACGAACAGTACGGTTAAATCCTGCTCTGCGTTCCTTAGCGTCTTACCTCGGACGCCCGTCACAACATAGGTTTCCTCGACTAGATAAACACGATTCATTGTTTGCATAAGGTTAGTTTATATCATCTCCAGACGATGCCAACTTGGGTGGCGAAACGCACGTTGGGTGCAGTAAATGGTGTTGTAGTGTTTTGTGGAAAACCACGTCAGTGTCGTTAAAAATTGTATGTGTTACTATAATTCAATTCATAATTTGATATGTCGTTCTTCTTAATTAGGATGAGTATTAGTTAGAGCCAGAAATAAAACTATTTCCGAGATCTAGGAGCAAAAGTGCCAGCTGATTACAAAAGAGTAGATATAAATTACATCTTTTGTATTATTTTTACAAAAAAAAAGTACATGTATAATATTATCCTATACTATATTACGTAGTAAATATTATAAATGGGATGAATATGCGGAAATTCAACGTAGAGACTATTTGGTTAATTATTCTTGCTTCATGAACTTTAGCACGACGTAATTATAAAGTAAAATTAGTTTGTTAATGAGTAAAATGTATATAATTAAAGAAAAGTGAGTAAAACCGAAAAAAGGATAAAACATTTTTAAATATCTAAAAAAATATATTAGAAAATCTTGTGTGGCTCACTTGCCTCCAATTTATTCATTGTTTGTGAAAACAATTTTTCGCGAGAGCAGTAATTTTTATATACAAGAAACTGATTCTGATTCTACTAATAATTATTAGTAGCAATTAAATCATTATTAGAGTATATATTTAAATCCATGATTTAACATTTTTATTATTGAAGCTATAGTAAAGAAAAGCATATTTTCAGCGAGAAAAGATTCTTATTATTTGCAAAACAATATCCGAGAACGGATTTTTTTTAAGACATGCCAGGATGGTATTCATTGTTATATAATATTTTAAACTTCTCTTGTGATTATACACATTATAGAGTGTTTTTTTTCAATTCGTCAAGAATTTGTAGTTTACAATGAATACAACTTTAACTTTAACCTCACTTTCGTAAGTACTTTTCACTTTTTCCATAACTTAGTTTAATTAATTATAATTTATTGTAGAGTTCCTGATGAAGAAACAATAAAAGTTTCGAAAGCTTGAACAGAAAAAAGAGTTTTTCTTTTATTACCTGTCACATGACTGCAATCCCCGTTTAAAAATGAAATATATATATATATATATATATATATATATATATATATATATATATATATATATATATATATATATATAAAACAAATATTTTTAATTTTTAAGCGGGGATTGCAGTCATGTGACAGGTAATCAAAAAGAAAAACTCTTTTTCTGTTCAAGCTCGAAACTTTTATGTTTCTTCATCAGAACTCTAAATAAATTATGATTAATTAAACTAAGTTATGGAAAAAAAGTGAAAAGTACTTACGAAAGTGAGGTTAAAGTTAAAAGTTGTATTCATTGAAAACTACAAACATTTCTTGACAAATTATAGAAAAAAACACTAATAATTAATTTTTTGGTAATTTACTACCACTACTATGTAAAATTAACAACATTATGAATGGATGACTAAGGATCCATATTGATTGAAATTCTTAGAATTATAATAGACATGTATATTTTTATGAAGTAAAAAACAAAAGGAATTTGGATATAAAAACTTGTTAGAGTGAAACCAAAAAGAACAATGACAGCAGTAGATACCAACAGCTCGATGTCTTATATTTAGGGACATGATTATTAATCCATACTATATAGGGTGTTCTCATCATTGTGGACATTATGGTTGAAATGTAGTAAGTAAGTATAATTATGCTCAAGTTATCAATATCCTTTCTGGCATTAATGGTATTTGGTTCTTTGAAAATGTGACACATTTTCAAAGAACCAAATACCATTAATGCCAGAAAGGATATTGATAACTTGAGCATAATTTATACTTACTTACTACATTTCAACCATAATGTCCACAATGATGAGAACACCCTATATAGTATGGATTAATAATCATGTCCCTAAATATAAGACATCGAACTGTTGGTATCTACTGCTGTCATTGTTCTTTGGTTTCACTCTAACAAGTTTTTATATCCAAATTCCTTTTGTTTTTTACTTCATAAAATATACATGTCTATTATAATTCTAAGAATTTCAATCAATATGGATCCTTAGTCATCCATTCATAATGTTGTTAATTTTACATAGTAGTGGTAGTAAATTACCAAAAAATTAATTATTAGTGTTTTTTTCTATAATTTGTCAAGAAATGTTTGTAGTTTTCAATGAATACAACTTTAACTTTAACCTCACTTTCGTAAGTACTTTTCACTTTTTTCCATAACTTAGTTTAATTAATCATAATTTATTGTAGAGTTCCTGATGAAGAAACAATAAAAGTTTCGAAAGCTTGAACAGAAAAAAGAGTTTTTCTTTTATTACCTGTCACATGACTGCAATCCCCGTTTAAAAATTAAAAATATTTGTTTTTAACATAGACAGTCGTCTAATTTCCCTCTGATATATATATATATATATATATATATATATATATATATATATATATATATATATATATATATATATATATATATATATATATATATATATATATATATATATATATATATATATATTTTTTTTTTTTTGTATATATATATATATATATATATATATATATATATATATATATATATATATATATATATATATATATATATATATATATATATATATATATATATATATATATATATATATATATATATATATATATATATATATATATATATATATATATATATATTCTCGCTGATGCATCTACATGTATATAAATATGTGAAATACGTGTTTTTACTGGGTGTAGATGAATTTTTCGAACTTTTTTAAATATTTTTATTTTCTTTTCTAAATTTCTGGACAAATGAAAATTTTTTAAAAATCTACCAATAATTTTTTTTTGGATACATCCTTTATACACTAAACACAAAAGTTTTTTTGAATAATAAATACAATTGTTTAAAAAAAAACAAAAATGCACTTAATACAATATTTTTACATCAAAACACAATACTATTTTTTTACTAATGAATACGATTATATCTGATGAAAAATATTTAAAACAAAATAACTAAGAATACAGTTAATACAATATTTTGGACTTTTTGCACCAAACACAACACCACTTTTTAATACATAATAAAACTAAGAAATACGGACATCGTTTAATAGAATGTAATGAGTAAAATGAGGAACGCGGAAAAAAATTTATTAATTTCAAGGTTATTTGATCCCACAAAGTTGCCAACCACAACAAAATAATGTTGATCCACGGTTCGGTAGATCGTAGGAACAAACAAAATTTCATAAAGTAATCTCAGATTAATTTTGATCCAGAGTTCAACATAACTGTGGATTAATTAGCTATTGTACAATGCACCCTAAATATAAAATTTATATTTATTTCTACTAGAAACTATTTTTCAAATTAATTCTCCTTTTTAACACGCTTTTATTAGCTTCACTTGTATGTTTGCTTGTTTGTTTGTTTGTTTGCTTGTTTGTTTGTAACCGACTCTTTGGACTCGATTTTGACCCACTTTAAACGGACAGATTTAATTGAAACTTTGTACACTTATTAAGAACCGGTAACAATACAATAATTTGATAAGTTTATATCATTATCCTGATCAGGGATCGCCAATCCTTTCCTCACGTATCCCTGCGTGAAAGCAAAGGCTTAATATGTCAGTAGATTCCATAATTGTTAATTAGCCCGGTGGTCGAGTGGGTTAAGGCAGTCGACGCGAAACGACAGACTCCTCCGGCGTGAGTTAGAACCTCACGGCTGAAATAAAATTTTTTTTTTTTTTTTCAGAAATATCTGTTGGATCGTAATATGTTATAATATCAGCATCAATAAGCAATATAAATATAGTTTAAAACAACTAAAAAACACGCTTTCATAGCACATCAAACTAAAAAGTTAAAAATAAATATAGTTTAAAAAAACTAAAAAACACGCTTTTAAAGCACATCAAACTAAAAAGTGAAAAATAATTATTAATATAAACTGAAAATAATAATGAACGAAAAATACTAGTATTATTGTGAAAAAAGCGTGGGGTGCTCGATATACGAAAAATATTGCACAAAGCACCCCACGCTTTTTTCACAATAATACTAGTATTTTTCGTTCATTATTATTTTCAGTTTATATTAATAATTATTTTTCACTTTTTTAGTTTGATGTGCTTTAAAAGCGTGTTTTTTAGTTTTTTTAAACTATATTTATTCAAAATACTGTTTTCAAGTTAGTTTTAGTTAGTAACAAGCTTAACTTGATGCTCTAGGTTAAAAGCTGTTATCTTTCATCGGGTGTAAATTTTATGAATTATTTTGAATAATTTTAGGAAAAGTAGCTGAGATTTCATTAGAAGGTAATGGGAAAAATAAAATGGATCACTGACATAAATCAAACTTCAAAATTGAATTTATTACTAGAAATAGATAGGGATTGGATGCTTTAGGATCTTATGAAACTGTAAATAGTCGCTGTAAAAAATATTTCAATAACTGTGATAGAGAGTTGTTGAGTGAGAGTAATTTACTAAAAACATAACAATATTTTGTATATAAGTCCTATAAACAAAAATATCGTAAGCAGCAATTCTTATTTACTTACAACAAAACAAGTAATAAAATGTCATGTTTAAAGGCATTTTTCTCCACAGAAAAAAATAGGTAAATCAAAATTCCATGCACTAAAATGAAAACTGTGAAATATCAATGTTTACGTCAAACTTTTGACAACAAATATTGTTTATGTTCAAATTTTTTTGCGTGGTGCGTGTTTTAGTTCTTTGAAATGGCTTTACGTTATTCCAGTGAAGAAAAATTTGATATATTGGGGTGTTATGTTAAAAGTAACATAAATGGGAATATGGCTTCAAATAGATATTTTGAAAATTTCCCTGAAAGGAAACAACCTAATGAAAGATATTTCCCAAAGCTTGCGACAAATTTAATAACTTTTGGAAGTTTTGAAAAGCCGCGTGTTAAAAGTTATGAAAAAAGAAAATGATAACCGTGACAACAATATAATAAATTATTTCAACGCTAACCCAGCATCATCAACAAGGCTAGGTAATAGAGAATTAGACATTTCTAGGGCTACGATTTGAAGAGTTTTGAAGAAACACAAATATCGTCCATGCAAGCCGACTATCATACAAAGGCTTCAGGAAGGGGATTTTCCTAGAAGCATAGAATTTTGTAATTGGTATGTTAATAAATGCCAAGAAAATGCCAATTTTAACAGTAACATTGTTTGGACTGATGAAACATATTTTAGTAACTGCGGTATCTTTAATAGGCATAATTGCCATCATTGGGCTACTCAAAACCCTGGACTGCATACCCAACGCAGATTGCAGAGGCAATTTGGCTTTAATGTATGGTGCGATACTTATGGTAAACATGTTTTCGTTTTCTCATTGCATAAAGATCATTGCAATAAAAAGAATAATTTTATATCTTCATCGAGCATATAAGTTATTTATTCTTTCTCTAAGTAACATTAGCGAGTATTATTCTTTTTTAGAAAATCGACTTTTTGGACCATTTTTTATAAGAATACATTAACCGGGCAAAGGTATCTAAATATGTTATAAAATCAAATTTTACCGGCAATTAGGGCAATAGTGCCAGAAAATCAACTTAATGATGTTTGGTTCCAACAGCCCACAATTCCAAGGAGATTAAGAAGGACCTTTGGAGAAAGACTTATTTGCAATGATGGTCCAATACCATGGCCTGCTAGATCACCAGACATTAACGCGTTGGATTTTTTTCTGTGGGTGTATGTTAAGAACGAAATTTATGAGTTTGAACCTCCTGAGACTGTAGCAGTGCTTGAAGGAATAGTATTGGTCACTCGCAGGATGGTATCCTGCGAGTGACCAATACAGTTTTAGAAAAATGCCAAAGTTGTATAACCAAAAATGGTCAATATTTTGAACATTAATGTAAATAGTTATGTTTTAAACTTTTTTTTTGTTTTCAAAAGATTTTTAACGGTAATAATCTAGGTTAATTATTTCATGAATTGTTATTAGTAAGTAATTATCATTTATTTTAATTCTCTTAGTTTTCATCTATAATTATTATCAGTAGTTATTTAGAAAAAAATTAGTTTTTCATCAAAAGGTACTTGTCTATTTACGTAACTTTACTCTATTATAGTACTTATTTTGTGGTGTTATCATATCTAGTCGAACAATTAGATTTTATCTTTTTTTTTCAAGAATGTCCGATTTTTTGTCTACAAGTGATACATCGTTGAAAACTTAAAATCGAGCTCTATTTAATATGTGAAAAATCGAATATTGCGCCCGGAAGAAAGAATAACCTGATGATGGTCTTCAATAATCGAAATGTTGAAACTAAAATCTGACTAGACAACTAAGTTCTATGAATAAAGTGGATTTGAAAACGTTTTTAAAGATTTAAAAAATATTGGAAAATAAAAAAGTTAGAGCTGATATTAGAAAATGCAACATACAACTTTGTCAACGATATCTCAGAACTTCCAACAGCTGGAATAGTTTTGAAGGTGGCTATTAGTTGGTAACAAAATAGTCTAAAACTTTCCCGATTTAACCGTTTTTCTATCTCTTATAGTCTTCGAAATCCCAATACATATATCACCAAAATGGATCACACTGTATGTTACCAGGGAGGCAGTGGGTAAATAAATGGTTGCCAGACAAATTGATTGGCACAAGAGAACCAACTGAATGGCCAACTAACTTCCCAGATTTAATACCATTAGGTTTTTTTATATGGAATGCTTGAAATCGGGAATTTATAATACACAATTAATAAGAATTAAAGACTTCTAAAACGTAATATTTTATCTTATCATTTCCTCTCTGAGATCGTTGGTGACGAATTTCCAAATAAACGCATTGTGTGTAATAGAGTATTTGCTTTATTTTTGCATAATTTACATAAATAAAACAAAAGTGGTAACAAATAGAATATTTAAAATATACTCACGTGTTTCCTTCTGAAATAAAGGATATGTAAAACGTATAATATGCCCGAACCCTCGTGACAGTAAATCGTGGGAAAATACTGATGTATGAAATATAACGGGTAACGATTATATTTTCATAGATTTTTATTAAGCGGAAAAGTTTGGAATTGATATATATATTCATTTGCGCTTTTATAACCTGTAAACTTTGTAGATAAAACTTCGATGGCCGTTAACAGAAACTATAGACAAACACGAATGTCTAAGTTACTCTCATTTTGCTTTTTATACGTTCAACACTTTATAGGGACTTTATTTCATCATAATTTCTAGCTAGAAAATGTCTGGCAAAGCAAAAATATGAAAGTCAAATTGGTTTAATGTATATCTTTGTTAGAATTTCAATGTTGGAACCTGAAAAAAATACATTATTATGGAATCTACCAGAGTATTTTGATTTAAAAGTACAATAATTCTTAATAAGCTTGCGGAAATAAACATTTAAAGAATAAAAACAGTTTATAATTTTCGGTGGCAACTAATTTTGTACAATATATATTTTTTTTCATATGTGAAGAAAGGAACATTTTTTCCGATTTGTAGAGAGCTGATTTCTGGATGAACTTTGACTATGTAAATTATGAAATCGTCTTTCGATTAAAAAGCATTGTTATTGCGCGTAGGCAAAATACATTATAATGAATATGCAATACTTAACCTACAACAACTTTAATCTTAAGATTATCCTACTGGCATTTATATTTTTCAAACACCACTTTTTTTTGAAAATAGGTAGGTACTTAACACTGACGTAGTTTTCCATGAAACATCAAAACACTATACACTGCATTCGATGCGCGTTTCGCCAACCAAGTTGGCATCATCTGGAGATGAATAAAATAGTTGTAATCATCTCCAGACCAACTTGGTTAGCGAAACGCGCATCGAGTGCAGTGTACAGTGTTTTGGTGTTTCGCGGAATACTACGTCAGTGTTATCTTCACATCAAAGGTTCCAACCCACTCCAGGACTAGGTAGGTACTAGTTATTAGAACACAACTATTAAAAAAAATCAATTAATAAAGTACAAAACGTATTTTATTGCTTTATGTTCAAGGCTATTAGCAATAAAGAATGAGATTTCCGTATTAAAAAGTAATGCATAATTATGACAGGTGTATAGATATATTAGTTTATTTATTTAAAAAATATCACTTTAGGATGATCGTTCATAATAATTTGCTGCCTTGAAATATTTCAGTGATTCGTCAATTTCAATATGGTGATATTTTTTACATAAAAAATCCAATATGTATCCTTTACACCTCTCATATATTATGCAAAAATTAAATTTTAATGGCCTTGAAGATGAAAAAATAAAGTATCGAAACACCTCTTTTTAAGAAAAGTTGTGTTCCTAAAACTTCTTAAGACCTATTCCTCAAAGAAGGAACTAAATATAAAATATATTTAATTTATCAACAAAGAAGGTTTAGTGCCATATCCCCCAAAAAGAAACAATTATGCAGCTACGGACACGTGTTGTAGAATTATAACGTCTTTTATTTCTATTGGTTTGTCGGTGTTAATTTTTTTAAATGAATAACAAAAGAATACTATCAGCTCTTGCGATTAAATTTTAAATGATAATCTGTATTGGTACTTTTATTATTAATACAATTAGCAGTAGGAATAAAACACTGTTTGACAATAATGTGAATGCTAAATTTCTGCAACATATTAAAATTAAACTATGCATTTAAATTTGTAAGTTACAGTTTTAGTCCGTTTTAATACAACGTAAAGACTAAAGTATATTACAGGTGTGAATATTCTGTCGACCATAAAATGCACTTAGTTATAGTTCAGTAATTTTAGTTATAGTTCAGGAACGGTTTACATACAAACTTTGCATTAGGTACATATTTTACCCTAATAATATTGGAATTCGACTACTTAATTATTGAAAAAGAAAATAAGTTTTAATTTGTATTAACAAATAATTTTATAATATTTATGAACAACAGTTTTTAAATTTTTTTCATCAATTCGGTAATAAATAATATTCACGTACAAGCAAAATTGTGAGGAACATTTGAACCTTTGACCTCACACCATAAAAATATTAGAAGTAAAGATTGTAAAGATTTAAAATTTTTGCAATTAAAAGTGAGCTATGGGCGTTCCAAAAAATTCCTACAAACATGAAGTCGTATGGGTTAAGATTTGGAGAACGAGTAGATATACGCCGCGACTAACATCGAACTATGTGCAGCGATTAACTGGTGGCGTCCTGCAGATGATCGCGGAATTCACCCCCATTGACCTAAGGGAACATAGCGTATGTATGAGAAAGGCTGAGAGGCAAGAATCTTAGCCCAAGAGCAACTTACTTACACTGATCTAAATAACGGTGAATTTTTTTAAGCGGTCTTATAATTATACTCAATCAAATGCCCTGAAATTTACCACTTGGGGTGCTCAAAAATCCAGTACATTTATATTGTTGTTAGAAATGACTCGTAATTTAATATTTTCACGGAAAAATTATCTAATATAATCTTAAATTTGGCATCCATACTTTTCACAAATTAAACTTATAGCATGTTGAAAGGTAATCAAAGTTAAGATATAAAATAATCCCGATCTGAAAGAGAATAAATGTACAATTTATAACACGCTTGCATGTCAGTATATATAATTGATGCAGCGAAATGACGCACTAAGCTTCACCAGTTTTGTGTAATAATTTGAATTTTTCATGTAGATATTCAACAATTCGAGTATCAATGTGATTAGAATATCAAACGATAAAATAAAATTAACTCGTTATTTTTAGTTTAAATAAACAACAAACGGATTCTAGTTCGACACTAAATAGATAAATTAATTACAAATATTAATTAAATTTACGGCCAGGATCAAAACAATAATGATAAAATCGGCATGTACTACTAACAATTGACATAATATAACGAATATTTTATGAATTATTTCTCTAATTTCCAGTTTTTGTTAATTTGTAGGAATAGCTAAAAATTATATTTCTGAAAAATAAAACTATTTACCGTTTACTGTAAATAAAGACTAGTGCCTGTTATACAATTTTTAAAAGAAAAGTTAGAACTAGAATTCTAAAATATTTCAATGAAATGAGCACAATTTTTTTGTAAGAATATCATATTTTGACATACATTATTTATTATAAAAACTGTGCAGAAGATCCTACGCTAAAAAAAGATTTAATTTCAAACTACATCGGAGATCAAAAGAGCTGGTGCTGAGGTACAGAAGAAATTCCAAAAAACAAAAAAAGGAACATATTATCATGGATAATAATGTGATTTTCTAGCCCATAAACAATTTTATGAATTAATTTTTAAAATTTTCTAGTCTTGTTTATCTTAAACGATTTTGTGTGTAGGTTTAGTTTTTGGATCTTTGATTTGTCTAGTTTCTGGAATTTACTTATTTAAGCTGCACATAGAACACAAGCAAAATATTTGATATTAGTGTACTTTTTGACAAATATTACACGACACAGATATGCACGAGGCACCAATAACACAAGCCTGCATGGTTTTAGGAGTCTACAATTTTTTTACATTTTTAGAGTAAGTAAATCGTTCTGAACTCTGCAGTATTATTAGTTTTCGTGTATCACGCACTGTTTACTCTAAACATACATAACGATATTATTAGTAATTAACACATATCTTTTTTAAAATAAAATTGTTAAGGACCACTGCCTTTTAATCTAGACGTTTCTAGTTAGAACCAGAATATACACATAGTATTCGAAAAGCACATACAGCAGTCAGTAGTAAGTTAACTGTGGTTGAACGTGTGCTTACAGTATATAATAGCGTAATAAAGTTATTAAAAATTCGTCATGTCCTCAAGACATTGTAAAAACAGCGCCGATGTGTTTTGTTACATTTCTGGTTCATATACAGTTAAAAAAAGACAAAGAAATATTACGGAATTCGTGAAAAGAATTTATCATGCGTACTTTGGTGTAAAGCTTGGAGACCAAGACAAAACATGGACGCCACACAGAGCTTGTCATACATGTGTTAAATCGTTACGGAAGTAGACTCAAAATAAAAAGAAATCTTTACCTTTCGGCATACCAATGGTGTGGCGGGAACCCAGCAATCATGCAGAAGATTGTTACTTTTGCTTGTGTGACGTAACTGGCTTTAATACTAAAAATAAGAAAAAAAATATTTGATCCGAACCTTCCATCAGCAATAAGGCCAGTAGCGCATGGGTCAGGTGTACCTGTACCTGCTGTATCAGAGAATTATACTCTTTTGTCGTCTGATTCTGATTCGCAATTAGAAATTGAAGATTCGGATGAAGACTTTTCATTATAAAGTACTCAGCCTCAGCTTTCTACTCAGAATGAACTAAACGATTTAATTCGTGACTTAGGACTTTCAAAAGAGTCTGCTGAACTTTTGGGATCTAGACTGAGTGAAAATAATTTACTTCTTCCAGGAACGACATTCTCATGGTATAGAAAACGTGAAACTGAATTTTTAGAATACTTTGATCAAGAGGGATCCCTTGTTTACTGCCATGATGGTCCAGGATTGGTTAGCAAGTTAGAGCATCCATTTACAACCAAATGGCTGGAGGTTGTTCATAGACTCATCTAAAAGGAGTTTAAAGGGTGTATTGTTGCATAATGGTAATATATACGCATCAGTCCCGGTTCATTTAAAAGAAAGATATGAAGATTTGAAACTCCTACTTGAAAACGTGAAATATGCAGACCACAACTGGATGTTATGTGGAGATTTTAAAATCTTAGGTATGCTCTTAGGCTAACAGTCTGGCTATACTAAAATGCCCTGTTTCTTATGCGAATGGGACAGTAGAGCACGAGGTGAACATTGGCAAAAGAAAGAATGGCCACGTAGAATTAATTTAGTACCTGGTTCAAAGAATATTGTACAAGAAAGTTTGGTCGATCCGAAAAAAAGTTCTTCCGCCTCCGTTACACATTAAGTTGGGGCTAATGAAGCAATTTGTTAAAGCTCTCGACAAAAACTGTAACTGCTTCAAGTATTTATGTTCAAAGTTTCCTAGTTTATCAGAAGCCAAGCTTAAGGAAGGTATTTTTGTGAAAGACAGAGTGTTTGGCTTCAAAAATGTAGTTCAAAAGTTCTTAGGTAATAACAGAGATCCTGGTTTCAAAAATATAGTCAACGATATGTTAGAAAATTATAAAACATTGGGGTGCAATATGAGTTTGAAACTTCATGTTCTTCATTCCCATCTTGACTATTTTCCAGGAAATCTCGGGGCGGTGAGTGAAGAACAAGGTGAAAGGTTTCACCAGGACATTAACCAGATTGGAGATGAGATATCAAATAAGATGGACCGTCGCCATGATGGCTGACTATTGTTGGTGTTTAAAGATAGAATCTTCTGAAGGTGAAACTTCACATAAACGGGCTTCAACTAAGCGTTCATTTGAAAGTAAAAGAAAGCGTTCATTCGCAAAGAGACATGTAAAAATGTTAACAACTTTTTTGTAACATTATTTTCGTGTAGGTACTTGTAAATTTTGATTTAAATTTTGTAATTAAAAATGAGAAGTATTTTACTGTAATGCATTATTTTAATACATTTTATTAGAAAACCGTTCATGTATTTTTACTTTGTGAAAAAACCTTGCGTGATAGAGCAAAATGCAAGTCATTTTTGGATTCGGCATGAAACAGTCATACAGAATTACATTAACCCCCCCACCATAAGTTTTATTTTGCAGGCCTGTGTAATTATTGCACCACAATTCACAAAACACTGAACTGCAGAATACAACAATTTTTTGAAAGTAACCTTTTGCAAGAATGTCCGATGTAAACACTAATACAAACGTTATGTTAATGACGGTTCCCACTTTAAAAAACACTGACAGTTTGCGTATCTTTACCTCACTGCCACGATATTGTTACGGTTGAATTCATCATTGTGATAAATATTTATGTATATTAAGTATAAAAATCAACTGTAGTATAGACCTGTTCAGTTATAAAGATCGTTACCTTGTGTGTGAAATGAGTAACTATAGAATAACAAAAGTTTGAATAATAGTTGGGTTGTTTTTCCAAATAATTCCAGACTGTTACTACTTAGACCGTTTAAGATAAGTATGTTAGTATATTAGTTACATTAATTGAACGCACTTCAGCTGTTAGCACTAGGGTCGACAATCCTTATGGATTCCACAAATAACCGACTCTCAGGCCGTGGTATTCACCTTGCATAAATAATACTTTATATAATTTTCTTATCTTTCTAACTTTTCTAATTAACGTTTTACGTTTTATATTTGTCTTGATAAGTATTGATACGTGTTTACATAATTTCACATTCATTCGACAGGTGACCGACCTTGATATTTTCTGGCTAGTGACTTTTCTGCGTATTTTGTTCATCTATCACGTTATAGCTCAATCGGTTGAATTCCTCCCTTTTCTTAGTTGGTTGTCTTGGTGTATGGATCTACATGTTGTAAAATTGTAGGTGAGAGTTTGAAAGTTAAAATCCGAATTTATCATTGTGGATATTAATCATCGTTGACTCGGGATTATTTCTTTCAGCTATTTAAATGTAAGAAATGTGCTGACCCGGCATTACCGAAAGAAGCGCTGTAACAGTAACCATGACCTAGGCTACCGATGATCGAGATCGGGGAACAAAGGGGACATTCAGCATTTGGCATCTGAAGCTTTCGCTAGTGCGGTACATTATTAAATTAAATAAAATCTATTTACTAAGTGTTCTCCACTTACATTGTTATACGATTATATTCTATTATAAGTAATCTGTCTAATTTCTGACAGGATGCTACTTCGTATCGTGTCGGCTAAATGCTGGATTAATTCTACAATGAACATGTGTATGTACTTTGACGCCCTATAGAAAAGGGTAAGCTAATTAAAGTAGGATAATAATAATTAACAAGTACTTATTTGTGCTCGTTATTAAATTTTAGGCAGCTATCACTGGGCCTTTAGTAAACTATCGCTGGGCTATTATGTTTTTTTCCCACTGGAAAAACTTAATGGGTTATATTTGGTAATAAAAAGCATTTCCTTTTTTTTTCATGGGGTTAAGAAGTTTGTCTAGGGTATGATGCCTAGGAAATTAGTTTATTTTGCCAATATGGTTTTATATATCATTTTGGTTGTATGGTAATGGAATTTTATCAAGTCTTGCTAATGTACCGAGTAGAGCTGGATTAGAGGGTCGATTTGTGTTCTTGACAAGTGTGGAAGTCAAGAGCCAATTAATTTCATCGTCGAGTTTTGTAATGCTGCAATTTGGTTAATGGAACAATATTAGTCTGGTGTTAACGAACAAAAATTTAACACACTTCCACTTTCTAGGTTGTTAAGTTTTATTATTCTTTTTTTTATGTACTTATTAAAAATTTCGACCTTGATGTAAATAATTAATCATTTTTTTGTGCATGTTTTTTCAATTGTACTTATTCAAAGTTAAATTAGTACTGGTACTCATGTTGTAAATATAGTGCAGTCAAAATTAGATCTGTGATAGATCGTTTAACTTTAATTACGAAAAATGTAATAAGAATGATATCTAGATATAAATATTTTTCTTATGTGTTTTTTTTTGTAAACTACATGCAATTGCATTTGGTATAAATCAACCTACTGGTATTACATCCTTTTGTTTCGGGGATAGTTTATGAATTTAAAAATTTCACATACCTATTTGTAAATATTTCTTTTATATTTAAAACCTGGCTGATTAATTGGACTTAATATAATTAAACCTTTTATTAAACTTATGTTGTTCAATTTCCCAGAATAGGTTCCATTAAAAATATAAAGTGTGGTAAGGTATACCAAATTCTCTGGTCAAATATTAATTGTTTATTTCTTGAATTTAAAGTACCTACTGAGAAGCTGAAGGCACCAGTTTTGTCTGTATGACACTGATAACCCAACTTGGGATATAACGAGCTAGCCAAGGATTGGTAAGTTGTTCAATTTTATTTTGGTACAATGTTTTACTTGGCATCTCAACGTGGATTAACGTAGCATTATGATGTATATCGTCTCATTTTAACGCATAATGTTACAATTTGTTTGTCAAGTAGTATGTGCTTCATTTGTTG
>JANEYF010005057.1:0-5000 GCA_029963845.1 Rhamnusium bicolor | reverse complement strand
GTTCTACGTGGAATCGCTTACAGAAAGTGATTGATTGATGACAATGGTTCATCAGTAGGTTACTGATTGAATATTTTCCAGTTCTTCACTTTCAGTAAAACCTTTTGTGTCTTTTAATGAACATATTTGCTTTATTTGCTTTCGACAATAATAATAACAAAAAAATTATATATGCTGTTTATGTTCTGTGACTGTTACGTTGTAGAGAAGGTGGTTTGCATCATCAAAAATAAATAAACGACGATAAAGAGATACATATGTATAATTGTACAGAATTTCGTGGTCTCGAGTGTGCATTCACACTTCCATTTTTTTTACTCATTTAAATTCATCATCATTTGATGAGGAGGTGTGTTTTAAAGTTGAAGTTTACAGGCTCGCATACTTTTATTACCATCAGTTTTATTAGCATACAAACTTCACTGAATTATGTACCTCTTTCTGTTTTCCCTACCTTGGCATTTGTTTAAAATAATAGATAGTATCTTTAGTATAATATAAATACTTCATAAACATATTAATAGTTATTTATGTACCTAGAGAAACTGTCGCCCGTGCAGGGTAGTAGCAGCGAGAGCCGAATGCGATATATTTATTTGAGTAGTTTAATTAATATAACTCATCCCCATTACCTCAATTTACAAATGATTTTAAATCATTAATAGTTGATAACATTAATAATAAAAAAGTTTTACTTCAAGTACAATATATATATACAGCAGGCCTTAATTGTTAAATTAACCTGAATTATTCATAGTGCAGAGTGGTGTTTAATTGGTGGACAAGAGAACTGTATTTATATTACAAGCCTAACCGTCAGCTGTATCAACATATGAATTGAAATATAAAATATTAATAGGCTGTGAGGGTTGTATAAAATCTCGTACAAGGGTAGAAATCAGGTTATCATTTTATAATGTCTGTCGCCTATCTGCAGAAATTTACGACGTATCTTCAATATGGTAACGCAATTTGCATTGATTTATGACGCGTGAAACACCAGATTGCGTACATATTAAGATTTAATAGATCGAGAAATGGTGTGATTTAAGGCAAATTGCTGTTAGATATGAAGAAAATTACAGTAAATTCTTAATAGTTGCATTAAGATACATACATAGATATATGGATGACGTACTGGTGTTTATTTACTTCGACAATATTGTTTGAATTTTAATAACAAATGATTATTCTTCGTTAAATATGATATGTAATTTTTGCAAAGTATTTACAAACACGTCAATTAAACATAGCAACAAAATAAAAAATTTAGTATACAGTAAAACTTAAATGCACGAAATATTAACTTTTTCGTAGTCAAAAATCTTTGCATTTAAGGTTATTAACAGTACTCTTTAAAGACTATATGTACTATTTTGGAGCTACAGATATAAAGTACTCTTACTTTTCTCGTTTAAGTCGATTAACAACAACAAACTTACTCAAAAAATGATTCTCACGAAACGAAGGATTCAACACTATCTGTTAGATAATTAGCGAGTGCCTGAAGAAGTACAATTAAATATGTTGTTGCAACTGCAAGAAAAACCACATAGCACTACACGAGCGTTGGTTGACTGTCTATAATGAAATCGGTCAATTTTGTTGTGAAGTACTTGAAAAAACATTGTACCCAAATTACGATGATTCCTATGTTCCAATAATGGTTTATGGCAGAGGAATCTAGGCATTGAACTTGGGGGGAGGACTAATATGACAAACACATTACACATTTGCGAGAAGAGCGTCACAATTATTAAAATAACAATTATGAGAAAATGACAATTGAAATATTTTAGGAAAATGAAACCCTAGTAGCTTTTTAATTAGTTAAAAATTAACAAAATTTTGTTTTGGTAATGATTGTTTTGTTTCTAATCCCAAAATATAATACTTTTTACTTATTTCCAGAAATAATTAAAATAACTTTATACGTGGTTATTCTAGCAATAACAAAAATGTTTTTGATAGATATGACGAATTTTTCCAATAAATTTATGCAAATGTGCCTACAGCTGCACAGTTATTTTTTGTATACTTGTAACTTAAATTATTAGTTGAGTAAAGCACAAATAGAAAAAAAAAACAATTTTTGTCAAAAGTTTTATTTTTAGAGATTTTGATTAAAAATACATACGAGTACGAGTAGGTAGGAAATATTTTATGTCAACAGAAATTTCAAAAATCCATGTTCGTTTTTCAAACACATTAATCTCTCGAGACAACAGCTGAGCTACTCTGGCTCCCTCCAGTGGGCGATTGGAAAACTAAAATAAATAGTGGTGCAACCAATCTATTTTACATAGCGTTTCTTTTTCGCTGGTAATTTCGTTGTGCTTTTATCTGCCTTTCTTCTCTTATATACATTTTCTTTTTTCTTCTTTTCTTTGGTCTTTGTTTTTTTTATTTGTGGGAATGGTTATTTTGAAACCCACGGCACTGAAGCTTGGTTTATAGAAAAATTGGAGAGGACTTTCTTTAGTAACCATAATACTGAAGATGTCAAGCCAATGAATTCTTTCGTCATCTGTGTTGTATTTCAAGTTATTGGCTATTTGAGCTTGAAGACATTTGAGAGCTAAGACAGCATCATAATCTAATTTATTTACAATAAACAGTTGACCAGTCTTTTTGGCATTTCTTGCAACCCACAGTCAGAACATAAATTAAGCTAGATTTCAAAGCTCATTTTGTTAGCTTCTTACTGAGAGAATGCATCGTATCCTTCATCTCAAACAGTGTTATCGAGTAACAGTGAATTCGTTAAGAATCAGTGTGGCCACCTAAATAGCAATGCATATTTGATATAAACTTGATCAGGATTACAAATGTAAGCTTCCTGGAGTGGGTTGAAACCTTTGATATGAATATAACACTGACGCAGTTTTCTACGAAACACCAAAACACTATATACTGCACTCGACGCGCGTTTTGCCAACCAAGTTGGCATCATCTGGAGATGATTAAAACAACTAGTTTTAATCATCTCCAGATGATGCCAACTTGGTTGGCGAAACGCACGCCGAGTGTTTAGGTGTTTCGTGAAAAACTACGTCAGTGTTAAATGTAAGCCTGCCACTTGATACAGGCTTGCATCAGACTTCCTAGTTACCACTGAGCACGGCTTGTGGTAAACTTGCAAAACACTTGATCATATCGTGAACGTTCGAAGAATATAAAAATGAAAAAAACTATGAGATTGGCTGAAATGCATGCCTGCATTTTCTGGCTTGTTTCAGGGTTGTGATATACTTGCAGAATTCAGTCAGGCCTGCATCAAGCGTGATGGAGCATTGCATTGCAACCTTGCAGATGCAAACCCGAATCAAGCCAAATTCAGACTTGACGTAAGCTTACATGCTTCTGGGGAAAGTTGTTTAGGAGCGGGTTTCCAGTATTACCGGTACGATATGATGATGGGTCATAGTGTGTCGAGTTTCTTTAAATAATATATAATACCTGATATTTCTACTTCGTAATTTTTTTATTTTCAGAAATATTTGAAAGTTTTACCACCCCCCTATTCCACGCTCGATTTGTGATTCCAGCAAGATAGAGCACCTACTTTATTATCTCTTTACTGCTCGGGATTACTTAAACGACATTTTTCCTTATAGAGGCGAGGGGCAATTGAATGGCCAGCACGATCACCTAACCTCACGCCCTTAGATATTGTTTGTGTTGTTATTTTAAAAGTATGGTCTACTTTAACAAACCAAATTCCATTCAAACCTTAAAAAGAAAGAATCCAAAATGAAATCCTGTCGATTACCTTAGAGTTGCTTTAAGATGTTAGGCAGGAATTCATCCATTGCACGGGGAAAAAATGTGTTGTCATAAATACTACAATTGTATGGACTTTTAGTATAAAGTCTGGCTCCGTGGTCTAGAGGTAACGTACTTGCCTCGAAACCGCGAGGTCCCGGGTTCGATTCCCGGTCGAGGAACTGGGATTTTTCTGTGAGAGAGATTAATCGTAGTATACTCGGATATTGGATGTGTGTCCATTGTCTCTAAATGTGTAGCCCTCTCCCACACAAGATCATTCCAGACCTTCAGGGATAAAGGGGGTTGTAATTTCATGTGGTGTTTTTTTTTTTTTTTTTTTTTTTTTTTTTTTTTTTTTTTTTTTTATTTTCGGTTTCCCGATGCCGGTCAGTCCTCCCGTGGCCTCCGACGCCTCACGGGAGTCGCGCCGGCGCATCAACTACAGCCACTCCCCACATCCCGCAGGGTTAGTGACTGTAAATAACAGAATCATGTGCCCTAAGCAGACGGAGAGAACCCAGAATGACCGCCTTCTGCATTTGGCCTGCCAGCCACTCGGCTGATTTTTGGCAGGCCGGTATGATCTTCAGTTCCGAGAGCAGCGTAGGCTTTATCCCTCCGAGTACACCGATAATAAGGACGACCATTTTGACCGAGTAGCCTGGGTACAGCACTTGGAGCTCGTACCGGAGATCGCGATATTTGGTCCGTTTCTCCTCCTCCTTCAAGGTGATGTTTTTCTCCGCAGGTGCCGAGAACTCGATGACATACATCACCTTGAGTTGATGGTCGAGGAGGACTATGTCAGGCTCGTTGGCTTGGATTAGCCTGACAGTCGGGAACGAGTAGTTCCAGTAAATCCGGCATTTCTCGTTCTCGACAACGGACTCAATATCTCCGGGGACGTAAGGCAGCACTGGTGTCTGGTCTACCCCATACGAGTGCCTTAGGTGGTAGTATAGCACTCGTAAAGCCGCGTTATGTTGGTGGATGTAGGCCGAAATCGCATATATAGGGCATGCAGATAGTAAGTGCATGAGCGATTCCGGCGCCTGATGGCAGGTCCTGCAGTTGATATCAGGAACCTCTACACGCCACACGCGGCTACGGTAGACCAAGGTGTTGATAACACCATCTTGACAGGCCATAATGAATCCCTCGGTCTCCGACTTAAGCCCTGCTGACCTTAGAAAGGCGAAGGTCAGCCTGGTCGATAAACCCAGTGTTTCGAT